>VDFB02367468.1:0-106790 GCA_007258455.2 Sequoia sempervirens
GAGAGAGATAAAGGGTATAGGGTACAAGGGTTTAGAGTTTAACCTGGTTAACGTTAGAGTGGAGAGAGGGAGATGGAGTAGGAGGGAGAGACTTGAGAGAGAGAGAGAGAGGTAGGGACTAAGTGAGGGTTTAAGGGTTTAAGTCTAGAGGGGAGCTCGAGATAGAAGGAGTGAATGAGTGAGAGAGATAGAAGTGCAGGAGTTACAAGGGTTTAGGGTTTTAACTGGTTAGGGTAGAGAGTGGAGAGAGAGGGGGAGGCGGGGGTAGGAGGGAGGACTTGGGGAGAGAGAGAGAGAGAGAGAGGGGGAGTGGGAGAGAGATAAAAGTGGGAATTACAAGGGTTTAGGGTTTAAGGTTTGGGGGTAGCAGAGGGGAGAGAGGGAGTGGGTGGGAGGGAGAGACTTGAGAGAGAGAGAGAGAGAGAGGGAGGGAGTGAGTGAAGGTTTAGGGTTTAGAGTTTGGAGGGAGCTCGAGATAGGAGTGAATGAGTGAAGGAGAGAGATGGGGAGTAGAGGTACAAAGGGTTTAGGGTTTAACCTGATTAAGGGTAGAGGGGAGATAGGGATAGGGGGTAGGAGGGAGAGACTTGTGAGAGAGAGGGGGGAGTGGGAGAGAGATAAAGGGTAGAGGGTAGAAGGGTTTAGGGTTTAACTTGGTTAAGGGTAGAGGGAAGCGAGGGACAGGGGTTAGGAGGGAGAGACTTAAGAGAGAGAAGAGGGAGTGGAAGAGAGATAAAGGGTAGGGGGTACAAGGGTTTATGGTTTAAGGGTTAAGGGTGGAGGGGAGAGAGGGAGAGGGGGTAGGAGGGAGATACTTGAGAGAGAGGGGGGGGAGTGGAAGAGAGATAAAGGGTAGGGGTTACAAGGGTTTAGGGTGTCCGTAGGAGGGAGAGACTTGAGGAGTGAGTGAGAGAGAGAGGGTTCACAGGTTTAAGGATTAAGAGTATAGGATAGAGGGGAGAGAGGGAGAGGGGGTAGGAGGGAGAGACTTGAGAGAGAGGGGGGAGTGGGAGAGAGATAAAGGGTAGGGGGTACAATGGTTTAGGGTTTAAGGGTTAAGGGTAGAGGGGAGAGAGGGAGCTCGAGGGTACATTGATTTATGTTTTAAATATGTGTGCAAAATTTTTATAATTAGATAATACTTAATTTTAAAATTTACATAATTTCCCATGGAACAATTCGATGGAACAAATATAAGTTGTATATATAATCGTATATAAGATTCTTGAACTTAAGAATTCCATGAAACAAATATAAGTTGTATATAATTGCATAATTTCCCATGGAACAATTCGATGGAACAAATTTATAAGTTGTATATAATTGTATATAAGATTCTTGTACTTAAGAATTCCATGAAACAAATATAAGTTGTATATAATTAAATGTGAGAGATGATGTTATCAAAGATTCTTGATCTTAAGAATTCCATGGAACAAATATGCACATATCATTGTAATTTACACAAAATGATTTACAACTATGTACAAGTTACTATAGGTTCTCACTTGAACATGTATAGGGTTACAAGTGAACTTGAAAATCATGGGTATAATCTAAGTCAAAGATTCTGGTTCAGCCCACTCTTCAATAACATGTAGAATGTTTTGATGATCTTCACTATCTAGTCTCCATTTTCATGGGCCACATGCATGCGAAACTGCGTGAAAATGTAGGGCGGTAGCAATTATCAAGTGACTATATTGATATACCTTGTTATCAGGTTGATAGTCAACAAAATGAATCCCATGCTAAACAACTTTGACTTGTTTTAGATATGTCCCTTGCACTACAACATAACCTGCATGGTAAACATGAACCTACTTGGTAAGACATATGAACATGTACACCATTTTCGTGCTCAAGGTTTGTACAATATATATTTAATGTTTATAACAGTCATGCACACACATGTGAGCACAATGTATGTATAATTTTAAATTCAAACTCACCTATGGGGAATGACATTCCATCACTTGTTTCAGGTTGTGTTAGCTTATTCCTCTCTTCTGTGCAACGCAATAAATAATAGCTAACACCTTCGATGTTTCCAGGCTCTGCTATGACTGTAAAAACATCTCCTGTACACCAAATTTACACACAAAATTTCTAAAAAAATTAGAAATGTCTCTAGACTTCAAAGATCATTAACTAGATATCTATAATATATAAAAATTATTGAAAACTTACACATGTACCTTTTCTAACCAATCCTAATATATGGTCATAATCAATTGAAATCAAAGGAATGTCTTCAAATATTTCTTACTGCAAAGGAATGTTTATAAAGTGGCATGTTCGTTTCCTAAAATTCTACTAGAGATTAAATGTATATCATATAAGGAAATGTAAGTTCTAAGAGATCATCAAATAAGCAAATGTATGTATATTGAATATAAGAAAATGTATACATATATCATATAAACATGTAAACATAAGCAAACACATACATACATGTAAATAGATTCAATGAATAAACATGTAACATGTTATAAGGAAAGAGCCAAATGTATGTAAATATAAGAAAATAGCCAAATGTCTATATATAAGCAAAGATCATCAAATGTCGAATACTAAAAATCATCATATAAGAAAATAGCCAAATGTATGTATATAAGCCAAGATCCAAATGTATGTATATAAGCAAAGATCATCAAATGTCGAATACTAAAGATCATCATATAAGAAAATACATGTAGTAAAGATCATAGATCTAGTGCAGGGCCTAATATGAATGTCGACTCCTAGTCGAATGACCATCTGAATGAGAACGGTCCTGCTCTGATGGATGTGTTGAGCCCTACAAATAAAAATGTGTACAAAATGTGTTAAATACATATAATTTATATTAAATAAATTTTATGAAAGTTATTTTTAAGAATGTACTTGTATATTTTAAATATCTATCTAGATCTATGTGCATACATATGCATGCACATATACATGTGTATATATATAAATTTAAAACTCACATGTCCATTGGCAGCAGATTCATTCATAGAGTCACGTTGATGTACATGATCTGGAGGAACAAGGCTAGGAGTGACATGAGGTATGTCCACCTACAATATATATACATATATCAGTACATGAATATCTCTAAGTTAAAACTAAAATTTAAAAATAATTAAAAAGGAATTGAAACATGCACATGCACACATACATGCACATCATTTTATATCAGATGACCTAAGTCCTCTAAAATGGACGCCTCCACCATATCAACTATATGGCCAAGCGACGAACCAACATTTGCATCCCTCTGATCTATCCCATGTCATTCCATAAATGATGATTGAAGAGGACTATGCAGGTGAGATGGCATCGGTGATGAAAAACCAAAACCATTCAACATGTTAGTAAAACCCATAGTCCGTGCAGCTACCAAATGATCTGTAGGTGGATCCTGACATGCACTAGTGTTGGGGTGAGAGTGATGGGATCCTAGAATTGAATGACCTCTACATCTCAAATGATCTCTAACATGCTCTATACCGATCCCATAGTCTGATGCAATGGAGGCATATGCCTCCAAGAGGTCCTCAACTAAACAATGCAGAGTCATGTGTGCCATATCTCCTGTAAGTGCGTCAAGCTGTGTGGGAGTAGGGATGTTCGCCATTGTATAAGGATCCATTGTGGTCCACTATGCTGAAAATGGTGTGGATCAAGAACCTCTAGACATAAAATACTAACCTACACGATTAGTAGATATCCTACTGGTGGCAGCTACAATGTCACCTATAGTGTCAATTGCTTCCTTTTGGGAAGCAATGACAACCTCATCTGCTATGGGGGCTAGAGCTAGGGTGAGAGTAGGAGACCTCTCGCCAACCAATACCCTAAACACTGGGGGTGGTCTATCTACTCGACGATAGGTGGGCCTATCAGCAATCTTGTCATGCCCTTGGCTAGCATATGGTGGAATGTCTAGGTAGTTGACTTTGAGGCCCAAATGGACCTAAACATACAGCTGCTGAACAAAATACAATGGAATGTGGTCATTTTTTGGGTATAGACCATGTGTTGCAAGAAATCGTGGGTAGATCAATGAGGCCATAACATGATCGACACATCTAGCGACCTGATATCCCCTAACCCTACACACATTTTGATAAAATGGAAAACAAGTGGCTTTTATCATTTCTTTGGTCACACTAACCTGTATTTGTTTAAGGGGAACATCACCATGTACTTCTTCCCGCATGCGGGAAAGAATAGTAGCTACTCTATCTGGGGAATATGCACTATTCCTCTCAAGTTCATCTTTTAGTTTTTCTAGACTATGCAATATTGACATGCATGGTTCAGTATATATCCCCGGGTTTGCACCCTGTGCTAATGAATCTCTCAATTTTTTAATCTCATTAGTGGTATTTGCAAACAAATTTTCTGTAGGTGGAACATCTTCATTTTCCATGTTATATATGTATGTACACCTAAAGGAGCAATGAGACCTTGGTAAATAATATATCTAGATATAAATAATATATTTATCTAAAACAGTTCTAATAATTCACCTACTCATCAATAATATTTTCATACAATTAACAAAATAACATTCAACATCTATCTAGTTTTTAATAATCAAAACATTCAAATTACTAGAGTGCACACAAAACATAATCTAAAACAGTTCTAAATTTTAAATTTTAAATCAATCTAATAAAGTTTGACTTCATATTGTATACTTGTTATAACATCTCACTAATCCAACCATACATTTTATATATGTTAAAAAATATATAATAGTTCAAAATACAAGTTCTAAATATGATAGTAAATCTAATCAAACATGACTCAAATGTAGGATAAAGACAAGAATCTTAATCTATATCATTATTTTGAGTTTGGTTTAATAGAAATTGTAAAAATTTATAATCCTGAAAAAAATAATGAATAAAATTTACAAGATCATTTTAACAATGGTGAATTAGTGCCTAAAGATTGGCCTAAAAAAATATAATATTCAGTGTTCTCATTACAAATGATAAATGAAAATAGTTCTAAAATTTAAATTACTAGATTGGTTGTTCCACCTCTTCAAATAAGATTAGTAACAAGGTTTATGAGTGTGTTAAATAGGGGAAGAGGTTGGGTATATAATGTACTTTAGACATGGTTGTTGAATGTAAAATTATTTAGACCATGAGAGGGTTGAACAATTTAAAAATAATTGGAAGACAACTATAATCTATAACATAGCATCCTTAAATGGTTCAGATTTTAAATGAAACAATGAAAGAAAGAATAAGAAAACAAAGATTAGTGTAAAATTATTTGAAAATAATTGGGGATAAAAATATCTTTAAATTTAATAGTTGTTAACATAAATGAACTTCAAAATAGGATTATGTAAGTGAAAAAAAAGTTCTATTTCCTTCATTGAACCTAAATTTATCTAGTTAAGATATGTCTAAAATTAAGAATTCACACTAGAATATCAATATTCCATAAGAATCTCATAAAGAGGATGAATTTAATGGAAGATAATATAAAATCCTCCATATGAGGATGAATTTTATCATTACATTATGAGTGAATCATCTCAATTATATAGCCAAGAACATCAAAAAATTATAGATTGGAAAGCAAAATAATCACACATTTGTCATATTTTTATATGTATAAAGTTTAGATACCATCAAACTATTTAAACTTATAGATTGCATAAAGATATAAATTTAATTGTTAAAACTAATTTATTAAGAATCAAATCTAATAAAGTTTGAATTCATATTGCATACTTGTTATAAATATCTCACTAATCCAACCATACATTTTATATATGTTAAAAAAAATATAATATAACAATTTATACAACTTCTAATTATGATAGTAAATCTAATCAAACATGACCCAAATGTAGGATAAAGACAAGAATCTTAATCTACACCATTATTTGTTTGAATGTTTAAAATTAGTTAAAAAAATTCTTTGAGGGATTTATGCAAATATGACATCTTAGAAAGATAATTTCATGTCATTTTGGTGAAGGTCATAACTTAACTTTTAATTTATCATTTATGGGAATGAAATCTTCGAGAAGTTTATAGAAGGCCATAGATGGCCCACTTTTTGAATTAAATTTAGTTACGAATTTTTATTTTTTGGATGAACATTTAGATTTAAATTTACATGCCAAAGTCACAATGTCCTACTCTTGAATAAATTCCTACAAGAAATTAAGGAACTTGGGATACCCACCTCCCAATGGTATTGGAATGGATGCATTTAGATGGAGAAGGATTTCAAAAGGCTCATGGTACTTGTGGACCCCTCAAAGGCATGATATGTAACACATGAACTTTATTTATGAAATTTGGTCTTTAGTTGTTGGCTTCTAGTATGAATGTGATCTATAAGGTGGAATTCTTAGTTGAGACTCTCAATCTTCCATTGTTGGTTTCTAGTGTGATTATACAATATGATCCAAGTATTAATTTCTAATTTGTTAATTATTGAAAGAAGGTATATAAATTATTCCCATCTTAATTCTCACACAGAGTTGTCTTAGTCAATTTCTCATATGAGTTCCATATATTTGTAAAAAAAAATTAATATAAAAACATATTTTATTTCATTAATTAACCTATCTATTCTATGTTACAAAGGATGCTTTTATTTTAAATTATAAGTATATAATTCAAAATTAATTAGTAATTCAAGATAGAGTACACACAATTTATTTAGTTAAAATAAAATAATATTCTTATTTCCATGAGAGTTATGTAGAATGGTAACTTGATGTCTTCGAAATATTTCTTTGACACATACTAAATTTTTATCATTACATTATGAGTGAATAATCTCAATTATATAGACAAGCACATCAAAAAGTTATAGATTGGAAATAAAAATAATCACATATTTATCATATTTTTACATGTATAAAGTTTCTACCATCAAACTATTTATACTTATATAGATTAAATTATTTTTAAATTTGGTTATTTGGGTTCAACATGTCATGCTATAGGATTTTCTTGTGTTTTCACCATTGTCATGTTTCTAGCTATGTATTTTATAGGTGTAGGAAATTTACAAGAAGGCAAGGTTGAACAAAATGCTTAAGGATGAGATGGAGCCTTGTTTACCTTAGGATTTGGTTGAGGCTCCCTTTGGGCATAATCGAGTGGTGGTTGGTCCTCTTCTAGACATGACTAATAATTTAGGTCTTGTCAAGAGAAATTTAGAGGAGATTGGTAGAGACAAGAATCATGTTAGAGATGGATTAGTTGGAGTTCATCGCCTCTACTATTCTCTTGAATTGCAAAATTCACCTCTTGGTATTCCTTCTAATAATTTAAAAATATGAAGAAGGTTCAAGTTTAGAAGATTATAGGAACCCTTTATATTCCCTTTGGTCTCAAGTTTGGAAACTAAAGATGTAAACTCCATTAGAAAGGAACTAGGTTCATTCATGGAAAAGGATAAGGTTGACAATAAGATATAGTTCCTTGAAGACTTTTGGATTCAAGTTGTTGTGAAATGATAGATCTACTAATGTTTTTGGGAAAACGACCCTCTTTATTAGATACATTGCCACTATTGGTGGAGTATTTCTAATTGGATGTTATTTTTCTAACTTACAACTATATTTTTCTTGTTGTTGTTCCATGTCAATATGATTGATCCTTTATTGTCTCTTTATTGGTCTGTGTAAAAGGGTGGGGCCCTTTCAAAATTTCTATTTCTAATTCATAAATCCAACCAAAAGTATTTACCCTTAATTAAAATATAAATTTAAACTTTAAAATAGTCTTTTTTGATATTATATAATAGCCTCATGTATTTAATATAAATCATATTATTCTTTATGTTTAATTTCAAAATTTTAATGCTCTTGTATAGGTTACAAGTGCATTCTTTACATTTTTTCTCTTTCTTTTGTCTATTTTGTATGGGTGTCTTATATGCATTGCCTCAAAACATATAATTTTGATTTCAATTTAGCTTTCTTGCAAAATTTAAACTTAAGCTTGTACTTAAAAAATATCATGTTATCCTTGCTAAAAAAAATTACAAACATTATGGAAATTTTATTACAAGAATAAAATATGAACCCCTTGGAGTATCTATATAAAACTATGAGCAAGGCCAAGAAGCAAATTCAACATTTGTACATGGGTCCACAAGAAATAAATATGAACCAATCTAGCACACAATTGATCAAAGGTAGAAAAAACAACTCTATCAATATATATTCATGCAACTGCCTACTATTTTAACCCTAATTTTATTTTTTTTAGTTCATTCAAAGCAAATAAGAAGGTCATGGCTAGCCTCAACATGTGTATGGAGATGTTGGTCCTCAATGAGAATCTTAGAGACATCAAACATAATGTGTTACAAGTTTATAAAGGAGTGGAAGGGAGGTTATTTTCTTTACCTCTATGCATTGGAAACTTTCAAGCATATGTAATTGGAAGTTGTAAATCCAAATTTTACAAAATGGGTATTGTTTAAAAGGCTTTAGAAACTTGCAATTGGCAGCTGTAAAGCCAAATTTTACAAAATGGGTTTGTTTAAAACATTTTAGAAACTTTCAAGCAAATACAATTGGTAGCTGTAAATCCAAATTTTCTTGCAAAATGGGTTTGTTTAAAAGGATTTAGAAACTTTCAAGCAAATGCAATTGGTAGATGTAAATCCAAATTTTCAAAAATATATATTGTTTAAACTTAGGTTTTAGAAACTTTCAAGCAAATTCCATTCACACTGTAAATATGTATTCTTTAAAAGGTTTTAGAAACTTTAAAGAAAATGAATTTGCAGCTGTAAAGCCACCTTCACCCTAGTTGTGAGCCAAAATGGGAGCTTTGAAATAGGGTTTATATTGATTTTAAACCATTTTTTTTGTCTCATGGAATTTGCCTAAATTTGGTTTCATAGAATCCCTTTAAAGTTTGAAATCTTTAAACAAATTCAATTTTTAATCAATCTAGACTGTGGAAAAAAAAACCAACCTCGTTCAAGCTTTCAGAGGTCAAAGAACTGGGTGCACATTGATATGGGTGTCCACACACTTTTTGTTCGCCGTGTTCAGTTCCACAGTCACATTTTTCACCGCACACAGTTTGTAGAGAATGTTTGTTTCATTTGACAGTGACGGAATAGTTTTTTTAAAAAGCCCTAATTCAATGGGTTCGGTCGAACAAGGGTTCGACCAAACCCCTTAAAATAATATTATTTTTGTTCACCATTCAATGGTTCGGTCGAACCATTCAATGGTTCGGTCGAACCATTCAATTGGTTTGCTCGGAATATGAGTTCAACTGAATCCCCTTTGGTATGAAAATCTCAAAACAAACGAATTTCCTTCCTCTATACAATTGTAAACCACTATTGTGGTTTCACCCTTACAATGTTTAAGGGCACCAACCCTAAGGAGACACCAATCCCCTGATTTAAGAGCACCAACTCTAAGGAAGTACCCACTCCCTAATCTAAGAACCAAATTAGTTTTTTAATGGAACCAACCAATCAAAATTACAATATAATTTATGTGGAGCAACAACTCCAATTGCATATGATTCAAATGAATCCAATTTTGTGTTATAGACTCAATCTACAATTGTTCAATATTTTATTTGCTCTATAAGCATTTCCTCTCCTCTCTTCACTTTTCTCCTAACACAATATGTACTCATTGAATGCATATGCACTACTTCATTCTTCAACACACACCAATCTTATACATCTCATTTTCTATCTTGGTGTCAATCAATCTTAGGGTTTCAAATGCATTTGATGCCATACATGCTTGATCAACCTCTTCTAGGTTTTGTGACTATCTGTGCATTAATGAAGTCATCCACTTCTTCCAATCAATTAGGAAAAATATTGTTGGAGTAGTTAAAATGATCAATTTCATTTTTTGTGCCACAATCACATTCACCTAACTAGAAGTTTCACCGTTTTACCACCTAGCCATTTTCAAAAAAAATCTTTAAATGTTGGCTGTTGATCTTGTTATTTGTGACATGATCTATCAATTAACATTTAAATTCCTTGAGCTACTTAATCCAAACAATAGTTGTCACATGTAACCTCCTTGTGTTTTCACATTGGTCATTGTTGGTCAACAAAAGCTTCTCATGGAATGGGAGAAATACTCCATCACTCTCGCCAACCTTAATTTTCCTTTCCATCGAGGGTTAGGTGTTGAGCATCCACCCTACCTTATGCTTGAGGTGCATTCAAGAGCTTAAAAAGAAAGCTCTAACACCTAAGTTTGAAGCTCTTTACACTTGTTGGCGTTCAACCATCAACCTTACCCTTTACCATTTACTATCTTCCACTTAACATGCAAACCATAAGACATACCACCAAACTCTAAAACTCTGATGATTCCTTTGAGGAATTAGATGTCGAGGTTCACACATATTGTTTACCTCTTTATTTTCTTTTGATAAGGTGTGATCCTTCTTACCACTCTATGATGCCCGAACACTTCCCTCACAAATGTTAGTTGACATAACCCTTTCGGGTATCGACCTTCAGGATTTTTGCTTATCACTTACCTACCTTTTGGTAAGGCATAAGCCAACCTTCCGACCCATGATCCCAAAATCCTTTTTAGATGTCAAAGTTTGGGTCTCCCACATATTGCATACTTAATATTATGTTAAGGTGTAAGCCTTAACACTGAAGCCCGATGCCCTACTCTTTTTGAACATCACAAGTATCTTTCTTCTTTTCCATTGTGCATTCGATATAAGGTATGACTGAAACATGAAGTCCAAAATCTTGTAGTATGGTGTAAGTCTTAAGTTTGAAGCTTGAAACATGATCAGACTTAGCTCAAATTGTCTAACTCTTTTCTTCTCTGAGAAGTGATATAAGGTAAGCTCGAGGTTCGAAGCCCAAAAATCTGTAAATCTTCAAGACTTTCCATTTGACATAAATGAGCCAAAAATCTCCCTCATTTGATATTAATTAGATATCCTTTGACATCAATTGCAATCAAATTGCCAAAAATCTCCCCCTTTGTCATTGATGGAAAAACTAAATACTCTACACAAACATATGCTCTACACAAACATCACAAACATCTACTCAACAATCATTCTCCCCCTTAGGAATAACTCCCCCTTTCAAAAACATAGAGAATTTTTCTTTGTTTCTCCCCCTTTGACATCAATGGAAAAGGGATAGTGTTTGGACACCTTGTTGCTACTGATGTTCTCCCACTTTGACATACCATGCAGAGTGAAAGAATGTGTCCAAGAATCTACAACTATCAAGTCAAATTAGAAATTTTTAAAATCATGCATGCCTGACTTGGTTTTTCTCTCTTCTTCCAAGGATGAATAATTGTTTTTTGAAGCAGCCCCTTGATTCATGCCTTAGATCACTAAGATTTACTAGTACGATGTGGGAGAAATCACTCCCAATTACTACCTCAAGTACTCAAATTTCTCTTTGGGAAGACGCTTAGTGAATATGTCTACAACATGTTCCTTGGTTGGCACATATTCCATGCAGACTTCTTGATCTACTACACTTTATCTTAAAAAGTGATACTTGAGTGAGATATGCTTGGTCCTAGAATGCATCACTAGATTCTGTGATATATTTATGGCACTTGAATTATCACAAAGAATAGAGATAGGTTCATTGTGTTCTACCTTGATGTTTTTAAGTGTTTGTTTCATCCACAACACTTGAGTAAAACATGCCACTACTGCAACATACTCCGCTTCAGTTATATGAGTAATTGATTCTTGCTTTTTGCTTAGCCATGAAACAAGTTTGTTTCTAAGGAAGAATGTACCACCTATAGTGTTCCTTCTATCATCTAAACTTCCTGCCCAATTAGCATCTACATATGTTGTCAAAGTGAAATATTCACCTTTGGGATACCACAATCCATAGTCAATTATGCTTTTGTTATCTTAAAATAACTGGAATATGAAAAAAATTATTGCTTCAACCCAATGATAGTCATCACCTCTCCACATTAGGACTATGGAAGACCTTACCACAATTTTTCCATACACTTACACATTCTCACACATCTACATTTCCTCTTCTCATCTTTGATATTCTATATATATCATTTGCACACTTTGTAAATATAAATTAAGTCAACCATAGATAAGAAAATATGTAACTTGTTTCATGTTAACTTTCATCTCCATTTGTAGTACAGGAGAATGATAAAATAATATTTGCATGTCTACCAAATGAGTCACCATGACCCACAAAACACTTTCAATCACACCTTAAGCTCTACTCAATATTGAATTAGTGGCACACACCATCAACATAGCTTAGTCTCCCTCGAAAATAAGCATAACTTCACAAAAGGACTTGAAACACCTATGCAGTATTGGAAGTAAGAAATACCTTCATGTGCTTCATATCATAGATACTATGAGATACATGGAGTGTCCTTGCACACTCATGAAACTGAACTTCCCAACCTTCTTCTGGTGCAAGTACTCAAACATTTGTTCTAATGAAGATTAAGCATCTGTAATACCCCTCCGTGTCGGTTGTTCTGAACTTGTGTGTGAGTTTTTGTGTGTGTCTCATTGGTTACTGGGTTATTTGATTGTGTGAAAAATATAATATGTTAGTAATCATGTTTATGTAATTAATTAAATCATAAGTGATTTGCAAGGTTATTTAAAATATGATAAGAAATTAAAATAATAATCAATTAAATTAAATCAAATGATTTAGAACAAATGATCAAATTAAACTAATTGTTTTGTAAAAGTATTCTTTAATGATATTCGATAATAATTAATAATTCTTTAGTTGTTCAAAGATCATTATTATAATAAGGAATTTAAATAGATAGGAAGCTGAAGTGTCTTAAAAGAAGAAAAGATGGAAAGAAACGTTACCTTTAGAGCATTTTGGAAGTTGAAGAGAACTGGTGAATATGTAAAATAAATAATAACTTTATTCAGCTTAGGAGGAGGGGAGGCAACCAGTCGGGGGAGATTGATAGTGGTATTCGAAAAAGATTTGGAAAAAAAAAAAACCTTGAAACAGTGGGCTGGAGAAGATGGGAAGCTGAAATTCGACACCAAGTTCATAACCGTGCCAATTGATTTCATCCAGGTTTTTTGTTACCTATACTTTAATTCTGTTTTGGGAAAGATGTATTAGCATTTTGTGAATTGCCTCTTGTAAGCAAACTCTCGTTGTGTTTTCCATTTGTCAGAATTTTGTTTGAAATTATTATCCTGCGAAGATAATATTGTTTGGTATGCTAGTCATTTCGCTTTAGTGCATCTTCCATCCTTAATCTGTTGTAGTTTCCTAGGTATACGCTTAAGTCTTCATTAATATGTCAATCTGAATACCTTCTTAATTTCTTTCACCTTGGCCAACGCATGGAAGGTAAGGCTCAATGCATAGAGACCGAATCCCTGAATCTGTCCTTCCAGCGACTTACTTGATCATGGTAGGGTGTATAGATTTAAATAAACTCTCCGATTTTTTTATTATCATATCCTAAATGTTATCCTCAAGATGGAAGGAAAATGGCTTCTCACGTTTTTTTTTTGCAACCGTAACCATCTCAAACATGGAGGAAGCTTGGTTCGTGAGTCTTCTCTGATGCCGTCAATGAGCAGATTGTTCAAGTGAAGAAATTGAGGACCAATGAGCAGATTATTTAATTCTCTTGGTCTGCGCAATGATTCAAGCCTTTGCAAATTACCTCCGTTCAGTCGAAGCTGAGAGAAATTGATGTTATTGGATACAGTGTTTAGGTGAGCTCCTTCGCATAGTCTGGTAATCTAAATTTATATAATCTCCCTGATACCGTTGGCAACCTATCACCGCTGCAGCATTTATATTTAGGAGAGTGTACAAATTTAAATAATCTCCCTGGAACCATTGGCGACCCATCTCAGCTGCAACGTCTAAAATTTCTTTTTCTGATATTCTTGGCAATCTGTCACTATTGCAGCATTTAGAATTGAGGCGTTGTACAGATTTAAATAGCCTCCCTGAAACCATTGCCCCTTTTTCAGTTGCAAATTTTAGACTTGCATGGGTGTAGTAAATTATATTTTTTCTCTGATTTCTTTTGTCAACTGTCTCAGCTGCGTACCTAAACATAATAGGAAGTTTAAAGGTTTAATTAATCTTTCTGATTTTATTGTTAACCTGTCTCAGCTTTTTATTCAAATTAGTATGAGAATGTGGATCCAAATTAGTAGAACTTTTCAATAAGAAAATTAGAAATTACTCTCCTTTGATTAACCAGAGACTCTTCCTTAATTGTTGCATTATCATAAGTTAGTCTCCTTGGCATTGTATGTTTGGCATTTGGTATTCTATCTTCGTATGAATAGGTATGTAAATATACCCTCATTATGGAGGTAAAATGTCGAAGCAAGGTACTTAGTGAAATATTTGTATAGCGAAGTTAGGACTCTTGTAGGATGAGATTTTAAATCACTTAACTACATTAGTTATATTTTAGAATGTATAAACATATATTATTATAATTTGTTATGCCTTTTAGTAGGAAGGTCAATTTGGTTGAACTCGTTGCTTTCGTTTAGTTTATCTTAGAATAACGAAAAATGAATATGAATTAATGTTTTCTAGAATATTGAGTTCATAGTACTCCCTTATAATGGAAGTATAGAATTAAGAGGATAATAATTCAATTTAGGAGTTTTAAATTAAATGTTGGGAATTGCGAACTCAAGTAGGTGTTTTATATATATATATGAATGCTTGTTCTTAAGTAATGAGAAATGTTTAGTATGTGCTAGTATTTAATTAAGGATGTAGTTAATGGATTTTAAAATTAGTAGAAATAAAAGAAAATTGATTTTTAATTTATATGTAGTCAAAGAAGAATTTATTTAATAGATAAAATAGAGTAGAAATGTATAGGTTGTTGAATTCTTTATAATTCTAAATGTTGTATCGCATTTGTACTGAACTCTTAAATAATACAATTGTATATCTTTTACCATGGTTAAGTATTGTAGTAAACTCAATTGACCTAATTATGGTAGTTTTATAAACTTAAGTCAATGAAACAAATTGTTCCTTGAATTGAGTTTTCATTCTTAATTATTTCTTTTGGATTGTTAGTTAGTGGATATCTTTATGACAATTTGAGTTGCTATTACATGAGGTTCTTATATGGACGGTTATTTAGAATCTTGAAATTGTAATTGTTTTGGTTGTTGAGTAGGTTGGTATCTTTTAATTGAGAATATGATTAGATAATTGTTGTCATTGTCATATTGCTGATTTTATGAATGTAATTTCGTACCAATCTAAGGGATTCTTGTGAGGAGAAAATTGAGGTCTCCTGTGGAATACCTAGTTGGTGGCTTTAGGTTTTGTTAAGTGATTTTGTTGTATTAAAGGTTGATTTTCTCTTTTGTGTTTCCCTATTTGAGGTGACACCATTGTTGATTTGTGATTAGTGTCTTATGGCTTAAAAACATCAGATTATATCTTCACTTCGCAATATTGTAAAGGTTGAATATGATTGATCTTTAAAATAATGTTCTTTATAGATTGTTTCGAGTTACTTCTTATTGGAGGAATGGATATCTTGTATTTGAATGTGTGGTGTTGTGGATTGTTTTGTTAGATCCTTTCGATGTGACTTTTCGTGAGTTGGTTTTGAGTTGGTGATTTCTCTCATTTAATTTATGTTGCTATTCATTGGGAACCCATATGTTTTCTATTGTTCTTTATCCTAAGTGGTAAATTGGTTAATGTTTTCATTGTCATGATTGATGGTTCTGCTTGAGTTGTTATTAAGTCAATTGAAAAGTTCAGTGAGTTATGAGTATTCTGAGAGGAGAAAATAGAGGTTTCCCCTTGGATTTCCGATTTAGTTGTATCGAAGTTGTTGATGTTGTTTGAATGGAGTTGTTGATCTTTTTTTTTGATGTATTCTCTTATTATATTTGAATCGCAATTAGTGCTTGTGACCTTGCAATTATGGTTGTCAGTTCTTTGATGGGGAACCCTAGTGTAAACTTTTTGAGAATCTTCCAGAGGCTTGAGTTGATTTATAATTGATGTTCTCTCTCTTTATGTTCCCTTGATGTGGCAAGTGTTTTGGTATCTTTATTTTGAAAGGGATTGTACGAGACTTTGTGAGACTCTGATGTTGTACATGTTAGCGAGATGGGTAATGCCTCGCATGCTTTTATGTTGTGATTCTTTGTTCAAATTATGATGGTACAACCCTTGGTTTCTTGGTGTTTTTGTTGTTGGGTCTCTAGGGAGAGTGGCTCCTCATGGGGGCCGACGCCCCGTTTAAGGGGAAGGGCACAGGAGAACCCACGAGTGAGTTAGTAAACAAGTGAAAACCTAATAATTAACTTAGGAGGGTTGGGTAGTAATATCATTATAAGATTTAAAAATGGATGCCTCGTCTTCATTAGTGCTTTCGCAGACTAATGGAAGGCTGAGAAGGCCGTGGTTGGCAAGGTCGTAACCTCGTCCTCATGAGAGGTTATCGGATCCGCATGAGCTACCCTATGGTGTCGGCGCCTCAAGTAGGAGGAAGGGCCAGGAGATCCATAGATGGGGGCCGGCGCCTCAGTTTGGAGGAAGGGCCAGGAGAACCCATGTAGGCTATGCGATGACACTCTTCCCTAGTTGTCCATGTGTTTACTTTATTGTGTTCCTCTGGAAGTATGTTATGGGAGATTGGTTAAATTCGTTGTCTATATTGACTTAAATCGATTTATGATTATTGTCTTAACACATCTTTGGTGTACTTTGTGGTTTTGGATGATCTCATTGATATTGATGACTTGTACTCTTTTGGTATTGTAATATGATGTTATTGTATTGTGCAATTGCAATTTGGAATTGAATTATGTTTATTAATTTCAGTTTGACTTGGAAGCGTTTCATGATCATCCTTTGATTACTCGTTCATGGCTTTAATTTATGTGATGAGATTTATGATTTTAAGTTATTTTAATGACTTCTGGATGTTGTTGATTATGTCATTGTAATCCTTGAGTTTTATGATACTTTTGTATGTTGTTGAGTCTTGTGGTTCCATGTTTGGATGTTCTTGGTTGTGGTCTCTTTCTTGTTAGCTCCTAGCATGGGGGGTGGGTCTTCGGACTCACATGGTCGGGTGGAACGTGCTAAGCACCCCATTGGGTTCCCAGTCGAGGATCGAGAGGTGTGGATTGGTGCGGTGGTAGCGACTCTGGAGTTGTACCTGTCTTGGAGCTAGTTATGATTCTATGTATTCATCTGTTTATTTGTATTATGTTATATTATGTATGGTTTCCATTTATGATTGGAAACACTTTTGTATCATTGTACCTTTAGAACATTGTACTGTAATGTAATGTTAAACTCGGTGTGGTCTTTGGCCATGGCAGTTGTTATTCATTGTGTTGAGTTAATCATGCATATGTTGTATTTATACACGGATGGTTCCTTATCAATGATTATCATGTGTTATATTGTTAATGTTTATTTTGTTATGGATTATATCTTTGGCTTTTATTCTTTATTGTCGTTGTGTGGATCTAGTCTCGTAATGACTCCTCGTGTACCCCAAGGGATGTATGTGTTAATGAATCTACTTCAATGAAATTCATGTTTTGAATTAACGTGTATTACATGTATGTTATGATTACTTTTAAAAAAAAAAAAATTGTGTAGAAATTATTGTTTAATTGTCCTTTGGGGTTCGCACGACAGGGCGTTACAGCATCTAGAACCAACTGTATCACTCTGACACTTTGAAAAATGAACTTGGGGAGCACCAGATTACTTGAAACTTCAATATAACATTCTTTAGACATCACTCAGTATGTCCTCAAAATTGCTTGACCAAAAATTCACATTCAGTGGAATGTAGAGCATTCCAACAAGCCTTTTGAGCCACTTTGCATTTAGCTAACATAGTCTGATGATCTATCACTTCTAACTTTCTCTACAGAAGGATTATTGACATGAAAATTTGGATATAACACCTTCACATCTCCATGAACTAAAATTCTAAACCACAAGACTAGATTTTTGTCTATGGAATAATGTAGACCAAAATATTGTGTCTCTTCCTTAGAGTATATACTGTGAAACCCTTAGACTAAAATTTTGCAACTTTTCACTAAGTGTGGTACACCAAATTAGCAAAATATCATTGTAGGAATCTTGAAAACATGTCAAGACATGTGTATCCACATCCACATCATACTTAGATATCAAACTAGCTCTTAATCTTCTGAATCATTGCAATGTTGACTTGCACCATTAGATATCTCTGTACAATAACAATATCCAAAGCATATACAACCTTAGGTGTGCACTTTTGACATCAATGACAATCAATCTTATCAAATTGCAACAATACTTAGATTAAACTTACAAAAAATCTATCTCTAGGTTAAAGCGATGCTTTTGACTATCATCTTGCATCACTTTTGTTTGCAAACCAATGCTTTTATTTGCATGTTGATGCATTTGTGAACCTCAACACTTTTGTCTTAAAGAAAATAAACTATTCTATAAATTGACGCCTTTGATTTCAAAAATGTGATGCTTTTATTATAAATCAACACTTTGGTTGATATTGTGATGCTTTTGTCCAAAATAGTGCAATGAATCTTACTTTAATTCAGTTCCTTTGACTATCAGCAAAAAAATTAGAGAACCCTAAAAATTTCCATATTCTAAATTTTGACTAGCAGAGATTAGAAGACCTAAGATTCATGCAAAATAAACATGTAGCTATCTTGATCAATAATCTCCTCAAAAAAATGTCATGAAACACCACCATCATCAACAAAAACCTCAATGAAACATCATTCCACAACAAAATCAACCACAAACTCAATAAAATATATTGCAACAACAACACCTTCAACAACCTCCTCAATAAAACATCATTCCATAACACTAATACATCAATCCTCAACAACAACATCCTACCCTACAAGAACAACAAAACATTGATTACCAACAACAACTACATGCACTACAACAACTACTACATGCAAAAACACAACAAAAGTTACACACAACATAAATAATCACACACACAATAACTACACTAGTTGCATGTGGAAAAATAGTTACATTCCCAACAATAGTTGCTCACACAACAACAACAACAAACCTTGCAACAAAATTCCCAATACCAACCATAGAACCCACAACAAATTGTTATTTCCCAATAACAATATGTTCATATAATCATCTCCTCCACCACAAAATAATCCACAATACCAAACGAATCCTTGACCAAAATACACTTCTTACAATCCATACAACATAAACACCCCTCCATATCAAAATCCAATATTCAACTCATCTGGCATCCCTCAATACAATACTTACAATCCACCAATGAATAATCCTCCTATAGACATATCCTCACAAATCTAATGTTTAGCACAAAAGATCTAGGATATAAAAATTGGGAAAGATTAAGAAATCATATGTTGTCCAAGACTTATGTCCTTATCCATTGGACATAAGCATAACGATGTCAACATTTCCCCAAACTTTGAAATTCTAAAATTTGACAAATATAAAGGACGTGGTAACCTGTAAGGGCATATACAAGAATTTTACATAGCTTGGATTGAAGTGTCCTATAATGATTCATATCTTATGTACTTCTTTCCACGTAGTTGGGGTGGACAAGCTATTAAATGGTTATCAAATATACCACTAGGAATCAAAAAAAAATCAAGAGATCATAGATCAATTTTTAGCTCACTTCTCCTACAAAATTGATGCAGAAATCACCTTAAATGAATTATACATCGGGTGATCCCACAATAGTGGTTTATAATTTTTGGCCAAACTGGACATTGATTTATAATTTTTTCTAACTAAATCTTCACATTCAGGCACCTATAGTGGCTAAACCGTGAGGAATTTGAAGATGTAGCAAACTAGAGTTTTGTGACATTTATTCTGTAGATTCTAAATATATTTTTTCAATTTTTTTGGAATTAGATTGCACCTATTTTTCCATCTCCCTCGAAAACTATTTTTTTTCAAAAAACAACGTTTTTAAGGAGTGACGCTCACCGTATAACACATAACTTTTTTCCTTGAAGGATAAAATTCTAATTCTTTCGAATTTAGATTTGTAACTCTGATATCTAGTGCTTCCACTTGGTTAGATAGTGTTTTATTGAATAGTTTTTCCTTAATCAAGTTTCAAAGTCAAACCAATTACAATTCAAACATAGGTGGACTGTATAATGCGTAACTTATTTTGTATGTATCAAAATTCTTCTTTTTTTTTGTTGGATCAAGGACTCCAATATCTGGTGCACTCATATTTTTCAAATTTTTTTAATAATCTTCTATTTTTCCACATGTGCAGAACAAAGAGCTTCATTTTCAGTGAAAAACCTATGTTTAATAAAACTAAAAAAAAAAAAGATAATAAAACCAAAACATATTAAAACTATAGTCATTGGATAGCTTGTTCTGAGGACTACTTGATTCCAATTGGGTTCGTGAATTTTCCTCCATTTTCATCCTCAACCCGAGCTTCGAAGGGGAAAAATTTTGGTTTTTTTTTGTGTCAGAGAGCAAGGAGGTGGGAAAAGGGGGGTTCGCTCGAACCAAGGGGGGTTCGAGCAAACCCCCAAGATTTTAAACAAACCAAGGTTCATTCACACCCCCATTCAAAAAGGGGTTTTCATTATTTTTTTTGGTGGGATGGATCCACCTTGCATTTAACTAGTTCGCATGAACCAGGGTTTGTTCAAACCCTTTTTGGGTTTGATCGAACCAAAGGGTTCATTCAAACCCCAAAAAACAATTTTTTTTGTATGGGGTCATTTTTTGCCACTTTTCCTTCCTCACTCAAATTGTAAACCACTTTTGTGGGTTTACCCATAATTGTCAAAAAAATAAAGCAAAAACCTTTGCCTCCTTCCTACAAAGATGGAGACATAAGGTGAGTAAGTTCAAATGGCCCAGATGTCCCCAAATAATAAGTGGAAATCATCACAAACAATCTTAACAAAAAACTTTCCTTTCAATTACGCATTGATTGTGTATTAACCTTTGAAGAACTCATCTCAAAAGGACACAAAATTTAAAGAGTACACAACACTAAAGAATTAGTATAAATCTATAAAGCCAACAACCAACCATTTAGTTCAAGTGACAAACCTTGTATATGGGCCAATAAGAATGTAACTAATGATGGTGTGGTGGGTGCAAAAGTTGTGATAAATACACCATATCAAACAAACACAACAAAATACATAGAAAAATGTACAAAACACTAATCCTCCATGAGGACCACCACCTAGATAGAATAACTACCCATATCGACGCAAGTACATGAGCCCTTAGGGGAATTGATTGAAACAATTTTGAACAAACTAATCTAAATGAACTTGACAACACTTCCAAATTTCAGACAATACAAAGAACCTCAAATCAAACCTGCATGGTACAAAGACAACGACTATTGTGACTATCATCAAACAAAAGGGCACAAAAAATCCAACTACATGAAATTTAAAAACATTATTCAAGACCTCATATATCACGGTGAGATAAACATTGATCAAGACCCTAGAAATTCTAGAAATAATGACTTGGGTATATACAAGAATCTGATGCCCAGTCATGGTAAAGGGAATGGTGTTGGAAATTCAAAGTCTTATAATCAATTCAATCACACCTATGACAATGTTGTTGGAAATACACAATGTGATGATGATCATATCTATGTTGTCACTATATAGGGACTACATCCTAAGTGTGGGGTCACCACATGGAGAGGGGAAGTTACCATCCAAGGATCCCCTTTGCAACCAAAAGTTCCATCGAAATCAAATCCTATGACTAATAGACCAACTTGAAAGAAAACATCAACACAAATCTCAATCCTATCACTCTTGATAATTCCTCTTACACTAAAAGAAGTCTTGGAAAAAGCTCTTTCATCTTCATGTATACCTACTGACATAGATACAAAACAATTCTAGGCCATGGTAGGACATATTGCATATGCCCACCACTTCGTATTCACAAAAAATGACCTCACATATCAAACATTTCACAATCATGCATTACATCTTAAGGTCTATGTTAAAAAACATAAAGTGAAGAGAGTTATGATAGATGGAGGTGCAGACTTAAACATTTGTACTCTTCAGTTGGTCAAACACTTGGGATACTTTGAGGAGGTTATTGAAAGAACAAAAGGAATCACTATCTGAGCATATAATGATAATGAATGAGACTTGGAAGGAACCATAAAGTTACCTATACAGGTTAGACCAACAATAGTAGAAACCACATGTCAATTTTTAGACCTTGAATTTCCTTATAACATCCTTCTAGGCCACCCATGGATCCATGCCATGCAAGTTATTACATCTACATATCATCAATGTTTGAAATTTCTATACAGTGACAGAGATTACAATAGCCAAGGTGATCTTGAACCTTTCTATTAATGAAAAACTATGGAAGAGAAGTACTATAGATTTCTCCAAGTACCTAAGAATGATGAAGTTCCACCCTCATCTTCTTATGTCTATCCAACAATGCTTGCATCTACATCAAGATCCCAATACACACTTTCTAAAGTAAAAGTACAAATACAAGACAATGGTTTTGGTGACTATAACCTTAAAGAATATTTCTATGTGGGACAACTACAACTTTCTCCTAAAACATATGGAAAACCACATCACATTGAAAAAGTCTCTAAAAATATATCAAGTTCAAACCAAGTTCTACCTTTGCAAAGTGGGGAGAACTAAATACAGAGGTTATAGATGAAGGAGACTCATCAAAATAGATATATCAAGAAAAATAAGAGGAACCTCCTCTTCCTGTTGATCATGATCATGGGCTATATAGGTAAAGGTGGACTTGGTTTGAAATAACATGATATCAGTGAACCCATAATTTTAGAAAAGTGACCAAAATACAAAGGTCTTAGCTATGGTTTGCACGAAAATGTGACTCTTCCCATTGAGGATATCTTTATTGAGGAAGTTGAAGCTTCTTCTTGGTATAATTCATTTGATAACAAGAATATCAAAGACTTACCCATGCATATAACAAACCTATTTGAAAATTCCTCTATATAGAATATCACTACCACTCCATTTACCTCGCCTATCCAAAATAATGAAAGCAAACTCATATATCCCTGGCTTATAGATTGGAACCAACAACAAGCACTGGTTCTTGATTTATTTGAAAATGATGAGGCTATCACTGAATTTATGGGGCTCCGAGAAGGCATACCTTTTAGTGGTCACAAAGTAAGGTTTGATATTGAAATTAATGCACAAGCATACTATGGGGACATGATTGAATCCTTTAGTCATAAAATTATAAATTTAAAAATAAAAACAAGATCCCCGAGTGGAAACCACAAATTGGAGCTTTCAGATGGTGAATTTAATGTAAAAAAGAGAGGACGTATCTGAAGGTGAAAATCCCTCTGAGGCACCTAAGGATGAAGGATTCAATCTCTCTAATGTTACTATGGATCAAGAGATATTAATAGTTCTTGTGGAAGTAGTGCAACCAATAAATTTTGGATAAGCCAAATGACCATAGGTGACATACTATGCTACATCTTTAGATGATGAGGAATAACATAATCTAGCAACCTTCCTAAAAGAAAGAAAAATAAACTTTGATTGGTCGTATGTAGACATGCCAAGATTGGATACATCATTGGTAGTACATCATTTGACAATGCATCCAAATGTGAAAGAAAAGATAAGGAAAATTCATCCCCAAACAAGACTATTGGTCAAAGTAGAACTATTTAAGCTACTCAACTTAGGTTTCATAAGACCTATCAATTATCCTAAGTGGGTTTCAAACCTCGTATCAATATCAAAACCCACTAGGGGATGTATGCATATATGTATGTATGTACATATATATATATATATATATATATATATATATATATATATATATATATATATGTATGTATATATTTGTATACATATATATGTATATATTTGTATACATATATATGTATATATATGTATACATATGTCTATATGTAAATATGCACATGTATATATAAATGATATGAAACAATATATGTATGCATGTGTATAGTCATTATTTATGATTAGATATGTGTGTGTGTGTATGTGTATATCACATTATATAGAATTTATAACTAAAAAGAACTTCAAATAATATATTGCAGAATATATACAAGTTATAATGAAAAAAAACTGAATAACAAATTGCACAATATATACAAGTTGTAAATCAAATTGTAATATGTCTTGAAATACAAATTTGATTGCTCACTTATTAATGTTCAAAGTTCAATATTATGTTGTTAATTGTTCCAAACGCCACATTAAAAACCTATGTTGGCACTAACCAAAGTCATAAAATCAATCATACATATTATCGAGTTTTGATTATTGGATTATTTTCCATAATAATTTTAGTGCTTTCAACAGTTCTCATGAATCTATATATACATACATACATACATGTGTGTGTGTGTGTGTGTGTGTGTGCGCGTGTGTGCGCGTGTGTCCTATAGTAATTAGTTGTAAAGCAAAAAGTAGTAATATATTCAGATTTGAATGAATATAATAAACAAAAATGTATGTTGTGTTCTATGTTCAATGGAAACTAGACAAATTATACTAAGACATTATACAAAAAAATTATGTTATTATATTCATTAGGAAGGCAAATTGAGAGTAAATTAAACACACACACACACACGCATATATATATATATATTAGCATGATGAAAATGTATGCTGGTGTGTTCCCTTCCAAAGTTGAACGCAAGTAATATAAAACATTTTTTGGAGAGTATAAAAAATTAAAAATTTAAGCCTATGGTATTCAATTGACAATCAAAAGTACACAAATGGATATAGTGTCATGAATATAAACAAGGGTTTTTACATAAAACATGTAAAATAAGGTAATCCTGATTTTAGAAAACCCACCAACAAAACATGGCCATGTACAAAACAAACAATCAACATATATATATATAAAATGAGGGAAAGATGTAGAGAAAATATATATATATATATATATATAATGAGGGAAAGATGTAGAGAAAATATTTTCATAAATATTTCATAAAACACAGAGAGGTATTTAAAAGATGCAATTATTACAAAACTTAAAATAAAACATCGCATTGTTAGAGAAATAAAAATTATTTATTCATTAAAAATCATCTATACAGGCATTGTAATGCTCTCAGTTGTAAGTTTATACTACTTCTCAGAATGACATTAGTGTCAAAAATTCATGGCAGCAGCTATCCACCCTGGACCAGGACATGGATGCCACATCATGCATTATTAGATGGATTCATAAATCCTTATAGTAAACGTATCAGAGCACAAAAATAAATATAATCAGAAATAAGGGTAGGACGTAGGAGCAAAATTGACGTGGAAGGAAATTTAATGGACCGGGAATGAAATTTAAATTTAATGAATTTTGTTCGTATGTCGTCTCTTTCATTTCTGATTATATTTATTTTTGTGTTCTGGTGCGTTATGAATCCATCTAATGATGCATGATACGACATCCATGCCCAGTACATTTACGGAGCTGAATAACTGCTGCCATGCATTTATGGGGCTGGATAGGTGCTGCCCAAAAACAGTACACCGCTATCACATGCAACTGCACAGATAACGCCAATCTGATTTCGTCTTGAAAAAAAACACTAGCGTGCTATGTGTATAAAACGGTTATCCAGGTCAATCCATTTTTGTGCTTAGGCTTTGGGAACTTTTGTTACCCAGATTTTAGATGGCAGCTCTAGTGTCTGGTCATTTGAACAAGCGAGCTAATTTATTATGCCTTGGTTTATTTTTTCTTGTCTGTTTCCTTGCACAGAGGTCATGCGCCCAGACCACGTACAAGTCTGTAAACCTGGGAGGGTGGCTCGTTGTTGAAGGATGGATCAAACCATCCCTCTTTGATAGCATTCCAGACAATGATCTCACGGTATAAAACTTACATCTATCAAATTTTATTTTTCAAAATTTCTGTGGAATTCTCCTGCAAACTATGTCTTTTGAGGTTTTATGTGCTGTTATTGTCTTCTTACTTGGAATGCATCCTTTTCGCAGGATGGAACTCAAATTCAATTGAAATCTGTGACATTGGGTACCTATATTGTCGCAGAAGATGGAGGAGGGAAAAAAGTTACTGCAAACAGAAAAAGCGCATCCGGATGGGAGACTTTCAGGGTACGTTATGTCCATATCTAAGTTCTATATTTCCAGAATTTTATATATACAGAACAATTTATTTAGTTGGAGGGTTTTATATCAATTTCACAAAATTGTTTAGTTATTCAATATGGTAGTATGAATCTTGGGTTGAAACTTCTTTGGTCAAGGATTCAGAATTGAGGAATATCTATTCGGTCAAAGTCATAAAAAAACATAATCCTTTATGGTGTCAGGGCCTTGTACTCATCAAGACATGATTTCTAGTGAGCTTATTTAGAATTGTGTAAATTTTCACACTCTAAAACTTGTTCTCTAGTGAACTCATTTGCAACCGTTCAAATTTAAAGTAGACTATTGATCATTGGCATATACAAAATATGTAACATTGCACTAACAGTATAGGATCTACAAAATATGATTTATCTTTTTATATGTAAATGTTGACAGATATGGCGTGTGAAAGACGGAATCTATCAGCTTAGAGTGTTCAATAAGCAATTCATTGGAGCCGATAATGGAGGAGGAGGAATTGTGAATGCAGTTGCAACAACACCCAGCACCTGGGAAACATTCGAGATCATAAGGAACCCTTCAAATAAAAACCAAGTGCATATAAAAGTTCTCAATGGAATGTACATACAGGTACTTTACAGAGTTATAAGATATATACATTATTTTTTATTTTATTCTTTTGTACATGCAGGTACTTTACAGTGTATAAGATATAAACATTATTTTTGACTGAAAATCTAAAATCTTTAATGTTCGATGCTTATCTAATCCTAAATTAAGAGACATGTAATTTCACTGACATTCTGTGCAGGCAAAATCCCGAGATCAGTTAACTGCCGATTTTCAGGGTGACCCGGGGTGGGGCAATAACGCTGCAACGTTTGAGATGACTATTGTCAGACAATTAAAGGGCGAGTATCAGCTCACAAATGGCCTTGGAAACAAAGCACAACAAATCCTCAATGTAATCTCAAATTCTGTCAGAAACCTTCTTATTTTCTACTATAGAATTTTTATTCGACGTTACACAGATCGATTAATTTTATGTCTAATTTCGTTAATCAGGAACATTGGAATACTTTCATCACAGAGAGTGATTTTGCTTTTCTGTCTCAAAATAAAATAAGTGCCGTCAGAATTCCTGTGGGATGGTGGATTGCGAGTGACCCAAATCCGCCAGCTCCATTTGTTGGAGGGTCTCTTAAAGCGCTGGATAATGCTTTCACCTGGGCTAAGTATGTTACTATGTTTATATCACAAACTAAAACGAAAATAAGGGAAGAAATGTGTTATTAATTATGCATATTTTATGCCGCGGCCTACGCACCATTATAATGTAGAATGACAGTAGATGTAAATTTGATTGATTTAAAGCATCTGTAATGTTCTTAACCATATTCCCGGTGGATATATTGAGCAGCCAATGCAAATTATTCAATTTATATGGGTTTTAGAATAGCTCTAAGCAAGAGTGCATTGGCATTGCAGGAATCAAAACATTAAAATTATTGTAGATCTCCATGCTGCCCCGGGCTCCCAAAATGGAGACGAACACAGTGGAACGAGAGATGGCTATCTGGAATGGGATTTACAAGAAAACATGGATAAAAGCATCTCAGTAATTGACTTTCTTGCTTCCAGGTACACTCTCTTGTCAACGCTTCATTTTTAAGACCGACTAATATTAATATTCCATCAAGCACAATGAATGGAAATCAAACGATACTCTTGTGAACAGTAAACTCATCTTCAATGCCCTACTTCAGTGGTCGGCTTGCTTTTTTCTTAATGATATCAGAGCTTTTGCCCAATCAGGGTTTGTGTCAGTCTGACAAAGGAGCTTAACAGTCTCTAAATGGGATTATGACTCCCGCTTTCGGGGCACCACCGCTCGTAGAATGGAGAAAGACTCAAACCCGGGGAGCTACGTAACCAAGTAACCGCCTGTGAAGGACGACACTAACCATTTCTGTAGAAGCTCAAATATGAAAGCACAATGGAAAGGCAAACCCCAAATGAGGCAAAATCGGGCCCAAGGTCCCTCTAAGTCGGTGGCCAAACCCTACCTTGGATAAGGCCTTTAAAGACCCTGGTACGGGTCATTATTTAGTGGGACAGAAAAGAGTGGGGAGGGAGAAGGGCAAATTGATAGATATGGTATACTTGAGTCGGTTTACATGATCCAGATCGGAGTTTGTCTCACATTAAAGAACTGCCTAGTGTTCTTGAAAATGTTTTCCTACTAATAAAAATTATAACTCGAAAAATTAAATTATTTGAAAATATTTATAATAATATTTTAGTTTAAAATGTTTTGAATATTTTACGATACATTGTAATAGTTATAATTAATAGTCTCTTTTAAAACATCAACATTAAAATAAAACTATTTATCTTTTTTTATTTTACAAATTGTTTTTGTTTATACTTAGTTTAATTATTAATAGTAAAGTATTTTTTATTGTATAAATAAATTATTAGATTTGAATGTTCTTTATTAAATATATCTATTTTTAAGTAGTTTTATTGTATTTTATATTTAAAATCATTGAATAATGATATGTATTCATTTTATTTTATTTTTTATGAAATATAATTTTATGGTGTGTGGATTCAGGTATGCCAATGATAAGGCTCTTTTAGGAATTGAATTATTAAACGAGCCTCGTGCGCCTGGCGTAGCATTGGATAAATTGACTGCATCTTACAAAAATGGATATGACACCATCCGAAAGTATTCATCTAGAACTTATGTGGTGATGTGTAATCGAATTGGTCCTACTGATCCCAAAGAATTGTTCCAAATGAACAATGGTTTAACAAACATTGTAGTTGATGTGCATTACTACAATCTATTTGATGACCAAAAGTTCAAAGGCATGTCAGTTCAACAAAACATAGACTATGTTAAAAATGATAGAGACTCAACTTTGAGTAGCTTAGTGAGAGACAATGGTCCTCTCATCTATGTTGGTAAGAACTCAATAAACATACATTTTCAATTTTTTTTCATAAGTAGTAGACAATTACAGTAGAAAAAGTAGGACTTATCATATGGAATTTTTTATTATCAGGTGAATGGACATCAGAGTGGGAAGTTCAAGGTGCATCAAAACCAGACTATCAAAGATTTGGGCAAGCACAATTGGAAGTATATGGAAAGGCTTCCTTTGGATGGGCTTATTGGACCTATAAGAATGTTCAAAACCATTGGAGCTTTCAATGGATGGTCCATAATCAATATCTACAATTATAATAAAAATATGTACTTAAGTCTATATAGAAATAAATAAACTCAATCCCAATAATTGAGATGATTTTGTATCAATTTTGTATCTATTCGAGCTACAACCAGAGGTTTTCTTCCTGGTTCTTTCCTACTGGTATGCTCGCCTGAACCAGGTTTTGGAATTTTTTATATATATTAATATATTATAGTGGCTTGCCACTTTTGTCTAAAAAAAAAATTTGAATGTCTACAATAATTAAATGTCTACATATAGAAAAATATGTAGGTGTCTTGTGGTTCTGTGTTGGTCTCGAATTTGTGTGTTTTTTTTGGTGTTTTTTCTAGTTGAACTATTTAAGCTTTAGTTTTTGTTTTAAGTTTTTGGGTTTCTCACTTCTCATGAGTTCCTCGTTTGCCTCTATGGCTGTTTTGTAATGGGTACTGGCCCTTCTAGTTTTAATCTAATCAAAACATAAATAATTAAAATTACTAAATAATTTCTCAATGTCAATGGTACTACCAATGTAACATGAGATTCATTATAAATAAATTAAACAAGAAAATAATTTCTTGATTATTTCATCTTGTTGTTTATGATACTTATTGATTATGCTCTTTTCAACACCTCCTATAGTGATCACTTTGAATATATCACTTCTAAAATTTGATTACTTATAATTTTTCTAAAAGGAATATTTTAAGTAATGATATTAACACTTTTCAATGTGAAGTTCTTTTTTATTATGTTAACATCTTTTGACTTTATATTTGGATAAAGGCATTGGAATGTTATATTAGTTTGGATGTTGCATGAGTGTGACTATTATAATAATGGTTTCTTCTTCTTATCAATATTTTTGTGAGATTATCTCTAGTCATTTTGGCTTGGCTCAATTACTATGGTGTTATTCATTTTATCGGTTCTCTTATTGTCTTATTTATGTGAAATGATAGGTTTCTTGTTGATATATTTTTTAGTTCTCTTCTTCATTTTATTAGCATCTTTTGACTTTATATTTGGCTGAAGGCATTGGAATGTTATATTAGTTTTGTTCTTAGACGAGTGTGACTATTATAATATTGGTTTCTTCTTATCAATTTTTTTGTGAGATTATCTCTAGTCTTCTTGGCTTGGGTCAATTATTATGATGTTATTAATTTTATTGGTTCTCTTATTGTCTTATTTATGTGAAATGATGGATTTATTGATGATAAATTTTTAGTTCTCTTCTTCATTTTATTAGCATCTTTTGACTTTACATTTGGTCAAAGACATTGGAATGCTATATTAGTTTGGTTTTTAGACGAGTGTGACTATTATAATATTGGTTTTTTCTTATCAAAATTTTGTGAGATTATCTCTAGTCTTTTTGGCTTGGCTCACTTACTATGTTGTAATTTATTTTCTTGGTTCTCTTCATGTCTTATTTATGTGAAATGATAGGTTTCTTTATGTTTAAATATATATGCACTTTTATTAATCTTTTTCTACCTTTGATTGTTATTATTTTGCTTACTTGGGGCTTGATAGTGTAGAAGCTTGTGTGACTATTATAATATTGGTTTCTTCTTATAAATTTTTTTGTGAGATTATCTCCAGTCTTTTTGGCTTGCTCACTTACTATGTTGTAATTCATTTTCCTAGTTCTCTTCATGTCTTATTTATGTGAAATGATAGATTTATTTATGTTTAAATATATATGGAATTTTATCAATCTTTTTCTACTTCCAATTGTTATTATTTTTCTTACTTGGGGCTTATTAGTGTAGAAACTTAAAAATGAATAACACATTCCCCTCTGACCACCACATCATTTTCCATTAGTTCCTCTATCAATATTAATTAAATAAATTTGATTATTTAATTAATTCAACAATTTAATTATTTTCTTTTATATTAATTAAATAATTTTAAATTATTTGATTAATCCATCCACTTAATTCTTCTCATGTATGTTAATTAATTTTATTATTATTATTTAATTTATTCACCCATTTATTCTTCTTATCTACTATAATGAAATAGTTTTAATTATTTAATTAGCTAACGACTCCTTTATAATTAAATAAATTAATTTTGTTTCTATTTTCTTTCTTCTAAATAAGTAGCATCAATATTTTATTTATTTTAATTCTTCTCATCATGCACATGAATTAAATAATTTTATTTGTTTAATTATAATAATATATTCTCAACTCCTCTTGCACATAAGTTGAATAATTTTATTTATTTAATTAAAATTTAATATATTTTCATGAAAATCTATCAAATTAGTTCACTCCACGTCATTCCCACTACCACTCGTCAATCAAGTCCACTTCACTCATCCATGCAATCAATTAACTCACCAATCAAGCTCTTCACAAGGACACGTGTCACACACATTTCTCATGTCCTCACAGTTAACCTTATCCATTGATTCCTTTAATCATTCTCCAACATTGATCAATGTCATGAGAAAGCTATAAAACTACCACCTTCCAAGTCATTAAGGATATAGAATTTTGAGAAAGTTTAGGCTATCATTTTGTTCCAAAATTATCCAATTCATTTTTTATCAAAGGTTGTGCTAGTAGAAAGAGTAATCCATATATCAATTCATTGAAGCATATTAAATATCTATGGAGAAACATCAGGCTTTGTGTTCATAACATTGTTGATTTTTCCTTTTGATTTATTATCATCATACTCTATTGCAAGTGATTGCTAAATATGAAATAGGTACTTTCATAATGTATTGTCCTTAATTTATAATTTCATATTTCAACATCCAAAGATATATTTTTTTTTGATAAAAGGCTATTGCTTATAGTATATTAGATAACTGAAATTAAAGGATTACATAAGCCAAAATTATAGTACTAGAATTCATTTTTTTTATTCTACCATTTGTAACATTGGAATTTTTGTGTCAAAAATGCCCTATTGCTTGATATTCATTACAGTTCCTAGAGTAATGTAAAGCCAAAAAACTAGATTCTACATCACTTTATATATAATATGGGAGTAAAGTTTGAACACAATTCCTCCATTGAGCCTGTATTAGCAAAGGTATCCATCCTAACAATGTTAATATTGAGAGCATTATCCCACTGTCCTTTTCTAGCCTCCATAGCACTAGTGTTTGCAGAAGCTTCACCAACCTCCATAGCACCAATGTTCATAGAAGCATCAACCCTGCAGGTGATATGAGCAAAATCATTATGTCCTCATCCCTCCCCTAATTCATTAGTAATTGGAGAATCTTGAACATCCCTAGCTAATTCCATTGCTTTAGGGCCATGATGAATATGGGTAGAAAGTAAAAATGAAACTGCAAAGTATTTTTCCTTACACTTATCCAACATCTGAGGACCAAGCTCATGAGCTTGGGTATTGAGAACCCTATACAGTGTCCAAGGGTCATCATCATGGAGACCCTTTTTAATGGTTGCATAAACCTCTATGTATGCCACTTTTTTCCTAATATAATTTTTAGGAAAGAGACCTCCAATGTAAACCTTTCCTTTCTCCAATTTATATGCTTGAGTAACTTGAAGGAGCTCACCATCACATAGGTAATTTAAAGAAACTGAATCATGTGCCATAATTGAGAGAAAATCAAAAGATTGCACTAGGTCCATCACATTCGACAGAAAAATAGAAAGCACTTGAGTGGGGAATAGTAGCTTGGGGAAATCTGGTCATAATATTTCATGGCTCGGAATAGTTTTTATACTATCTAATAGACTTAGTTAGGACACATGAAATAATTTACATAATTGAAAATCTATTACCTCTTATGAAAAAGATAATTCACCCTCCCTAATTTGCACTTCAATTCTAATTTTTTTATGCAAATATTCCATTGTATAAACCACAAACCAAATATTTATGTAGTTTAAACAACTATGACATAGGCTTAGATGAAACCAAACAAAATTCTTACAATGTAAGCCAAAAGATCCCACTAGGATGTTGAAGTTGAAAACCAGATTTATCCAATGAACCCAAAAAAATGATGGTAAAGAAACCATTTCCCAAGGAACACAAAAAGAGATAAAATTACCCTTGAGATCCACACCTTGACTGAGGAGGATTACAGACAGGACTGACACTGATTGGCCCAGATCATGATATAACTGATGACACACCACCTGTTATTTGACATCACCATTGAAGAGATCTGAGAAGGCTGAGAGAATGGAAACAGACATGATGACACCCATCATATTTTGAATTGGCATCTTGGTCAACAAAACGAGTTCTGGCAGTCTGTCTTGAAAGGATATCCATCCATTCTAACTCCATACATTTAGTGCAATGTGCTAATAGAATGACACTTAAGAAATGAGATTGATATTCAACACGCAAGCCAACTATATGCCTACATGAAACTATGTGCAAACAATGATGATGAATGCCATGATGGATGAAGGATGATGTTGATGATAAATGAACAAGTGGAGGTAAATGCTATGGTATTGAACTATATGATTCTATCCATGATTCTACATATGCTCAAATGCAAACTTGAAATGAAGTAATCTAAAATGCAACTATGATGCATTATATTAATTAAGACGAAACATGATGCAAAACATGCAGAGCAGTTAACAGCTATAAGACTCTCAAGAATTCACTTGATCTCCAATGATAACCAGATGATACTTTACTAAATAAACAATGTTAGCAGTCTAAGGTTAGAGCTTATTGTTTTTCTCTACATATAGTGAGCTGGAAATAATCAATGGTCCAAATTTGAACAAGAAAAATGGATGGTGAAGATGAAGAGAATCAAGATGTTGTCCCCTTGACCAAAGACAACATGCCATGTGTGTGGAAGAATCTCTTGAACAATAGGAAACATGCCATTTGGATGGAATATTCAAGTGTGGGAAGAGAAGACCATGTGCTTCCAAAATTGGTGAAAGTGTGTGAAGAATAATTCATGTGCTCCAAAATTAGTGGAAGTGTGGGAAGAATAAGTCATGCACTTTTTTAAATTGGTATAAGTGTGAGAAGAGAAGACCATGTGCTCCAAATTTGGTGGAACTGTGGGAGGAAATGAGCCATGTGCTTTTTTGAAATGAGCTGAGGATAATTCTAATTAAAAATTAGAGTTATTTATTTTCATGTGACCTTGATGAGGTGGCACACAAAAATTTGTAGAAATGTGCTCTAATTCCTAATTGGATTTAGTGAAGATTAATTAAATAAAATGGGTTTAGGGAACCTTTTTTATTTAATTAATTTAGAATAAATTGTTTTAGATTTTGGAGAATTAGAGAAGGGTGAACAATATAACATCAATCAATCCAACCTCGCCTATCATGAGGTTCATCAATTGATCCAACCTCACCTATCATGAGGTTCATCAATCAATGTACCTCAACTATCATGAGGTTCATTAATCAATGAAACCTCGCCTATCATAGGGTTCATCAATCAAATCAACCTCACCTATCGTTTCGTTCATCAATCAATGCAACCTCGCCTATCATGAGATTAATCAATCAACTCAACCTTCTTAATTAAATACTAGCTATTTGATTAATATTTCAAGTATGTATAAATAAATGCTCAATTTATTTATATTGTTCACCCTTCTCTAATTCTCCAAAATCTAAAGCACTTTCTTCTAAATTAATTAAATAAATGAGGTTCCATAAACTTGTTTTATTTAATTAAACTTCACTAAATCCAATTAGGAATTAGAGCACATTTCTACAACCTTTTGTTTGCCACCTCATCAAGGTCACATGAAAATAAATAACTCTAATTTTTAATTAGAATTATCTTTGAAATACATTTCAAAAATCACATGGCTCATTTCCTCCAACACTTCCACCAACTTTGGAGCACATGACTTATCTTCCCACACTTCCACCAATTTTGGAAGCACATGGTCTTCTCTTCCCACACTTGAATCTTCCATCCAAATGGCATGTTTCCCATTTGTAAAGGGATTCTTCCACACACATGGAATGTTGTCTTTGGTCAAGGGGACAACATCCTGATTCTTTTCATCTTCACCATCCATTTTTCTTATTTGTATATGGATCGTTGATTATTTCCACCTCACTATATGCTTGGAAAAGGCTATAAATACAACCCTTCGGCTTTGTATTTTGCATCCACATTTGAAGTAAAGTTACCATGTAGGTTTATCGTTTGGGCTTGGAGCATTTTGGGAGTCTTATAGATAGTTTTTATATCATGTTTTGCATCATGTTTAGATCTTAGATTAATATATTTCTTCATAGTTGCATTTTATCATCCATCTTGCATCATAGTTGCATTTTAGATTATTTCATTTTAGCATATGGAGTATGGGTATGTGCAGGATCATGATGTGCCAAAAAGTGGCAATATGATGGGTATGTGGCTGATGACTTTTTTTTAACTCAAAATTGATGAAACGAAAAGGGTTTTTAAAGGAGATTCTCAGCTTTCCACCAATATAAATTATTCTTTACTTTGAATTTAATAAGTAACTATTATTCATTTTCTATTCAAATTATGACTAAAGTCTTGATCGATACTGATTGAAAAACATCTATAGCTTTCAAATGGTATCACATTTTTTGAATCCAAAAAATGCATCACATTCTATGCTTTGCATAATATATGATTAAAAAAAGAAAAATTGAATTTCATGAAGTTTTGACCAAGTTAAGGTGGTCAGACATACAAGTTTTTAATATTTTTTTAAAGTTGTAATTAAAAATTCATAATTAATTATTTACTTGGAAAAAAATTACAAAAAAATATGCATCACATCTAGACATGAGTCTTCTACTTATATCTAAAATATTATAAAAAAATATTATCATTTTATTGTGGTTAGGGTGGTCGACAAACACCGACTTTATTTTTTCCCAAATTCTAAGTACCACTGCATTGAAATTTCCAAATTTTCACCAAATAGATTTCTTTTTTCTTTTAAAACCTAGTAGTTTAGAAACTAAATTCAATTTGCTACAGATTCTATTCTTACATACTTTTGAAATAATATAGATAACTTATTCAAATTTTTAAGTTAAATTGCCTAACTCTGATTTTTCTAATTTTTTTGCCACTTAAGGGCCTGTTTTTTCCATGATGATCCTGCACATACCCGTATCATGCATAGAATCATATAGATCACTACCATAGTATCCACCACCATTTTGTGTATTTATCATCAACATCATCCTTTAGTCATCATAGCATTCATCATCATTGTTTGCACATAGTTTCATGTAGGCATATAGTTGGCTTGAATGTTCAATACTAATCTTATTTCTTAAGTGTCATTCCAATAGCCTTTGTGCACATAGAAATATGAGGGCCAAAAAGGTTAAAAGGAATCATTTAAGAATAGAGGACAATGAGAAATTCTTAGAAGATTTATCTTTATTACAACTTAGAATAGTTTACTTTGCTTTGAATCTTTCAATATAAAAAAATTCATTAAGGTTTTTGTTGATACTAACTTTGCACATTTAATAAAACACAAAATAATAAATGAACAAGTGGAGGTGGATACTATGGTAGTGATCTATATCTTTCCATGCATGATTCTACATATGCTCAAATGAAAACTTAAAATGAACTAATCTAAAATGCAACTAGGATGCAAGATGGACCTCTCTATGACCAAGATACAACCATTTTAAAGAAAATTTCAAAAAACCAAGTCTAAACCTGTTTTGGTGCCTTTTGTCTCTGTTTTCGTGCCTTTGGGGTCCCAACTGGTGCCTTTTGTCTCTTTTTTGGCACCTTTTTTAGAACACAAAATAGTCACCTAGGTTCATTTCTTGTCTGACAATCAGTCTCATCTTGGGAATCCTCAAAATTATTCAACCAATCCTTATGTAAAATGGAGTCTAAACATGTGTGTTACCAAATTATTTCATGAAAGATCAAAATTCAAAAACCAAGGTCCATACCTCTTAGTCCAAAAGAACACCAAAAATTTCTATCAACACTTTACGAATTTAGAGAGAGGTTGACCTTCAATTTCTACAAAAGAGCTTGCAAGAAAAATCCCAAATTATACATGTTTTACTATTGTTAAAATCCATGAATTTTCCAAAGATTTGAGTACCTCGTTTAGGAAGAACATTTACCGTCAGCTTCATAGTTTGAACCAAAACTTCAAAATTGTCTCAAGTCAAAGATCATTCCTTAGGTACCTTAGAGTCTAAAATTGTTAAAATTGACCTCTACAAGTGGAATTTTCCAACCTAAACCAATATATAACATCAAAAAGTACCAACATCATCAAATTTATCACACCTTTGATTATTAAGCCTAGTGTCATCATCAGGATTTATCATCCTATCATCACAAAGAAAAGCTATATAGTCAAATCCAACCTAATCTCATTAGAATTTGTCATTCTATTTGACTTAGTTGTAATCCTTGGTACTTTTCCAAAACTAAGATCAAAGTTTAGTCTAAAATATAACACTTGTATGCCCATTCAAACAAGGTTGCAAAAACAAAAGCTCAAGGAAAAAAGACTTGAAAATCAAAACATTGAAGAGTCAAATCTTGAAACTCCAACCATTGAAACTCTGATCATTGAGACTCAAAACACCAAAACTTAGTATAGGAAATTGAAATTCAAACCACCATGGCTGAAACAGATGAGGATATATTGAATTATTTAGCTCATCAAATAAAGAACCTTCAATGACAAATCTGGGATATGCAAAGGGAAACAACCACATAAGGATATTTGTTGTTAGATATCTATTCTTATCCATTTGATAGAAATAAAGACATGACACATTCTGCACAAACAAATACATCATCCAAGATCAATTTCTTTGATTTTTTGCAAAAATTCAATAAGTCGAAATCTCAGTCCTCAAACACAAAGGATATTGAACAATCTTACCATGTGATGCATCTATCTCCATCTCCCACAAGTCAAAATAAATCTCAAGGTTCTTTCACCCAAGTTAACAGTTCCATCCAACCATCTTCTTCTATCATATCTTCTGTATCCAATGATTCATGTCAATCTCTTAGTCCAAACCATGCTGTCATAGACTCCTCTACACCTCAAGATCAAAACATTCTTTCCACTTCATTTGACGATATCAAAAATCCACAAGTTCTTCCAATCTATGATCAAGACCTTATCTCTCAATAATTCTATGATGATTCCCTCCTTTCACTTGTCATACACAAGGATTCCCTTCCATCTCAAGAGAAAAGTATCCTTCCAAGTCCTCCTTCCACTCCATCTGATGAATCCATACTGTCTCATGATTCCATTGCATCCCAAGAGCATGATAGTTCTTCCATCTTATCTAATGATGTCCTATCACTCGATGATCAAGATATTCTTTCTACAAAATCTCATGATTCCCTTCCCCATCAAGATCAAGATATGCTTCCATCTGAGGATATCCCTTCATTTCATGAGGATTTTCATCCTTCTCATGATCAAGATATGCCTTTCATACTGCTTCACGATGATTTTGTACCTATTACAGAGCAAGCTACTCCATCTTCTACACCTCATACTCCTTTTCCAAATCAATATCAAAGTACCCCATCATCCCCATGTCAAGATCCTATCACACCTATAATAGCCATCCATGAATCCCACACCTAAAAATTGGGATCCTCCACCTTCATCCACTTCAGTTTACTTTCAACACCTATCCTTTCATCCATATCATATCCTCCAAAAAATGGACTTGCATCTTATTTCACAAACAACACATATCCTGGGCATTAGTAAACGAATGTGCCCAAGTATGAACTACAAAGGAAAAAAATTAGGCCTTCATGAACAAGGTATCCTAGAACCCCTTTTTGCTCAAGAAAACCCATATTATCACGGCCTTGGTTATACACCTGATTGTCCTAGTCCATCAAACCTTCCATCTATCTTAGGTCCTCATCCTAATCGTCCAAACCTCCCATCTATCTTAGGTCCTCATCCTAATCCACCAAACCTTACATCTATCCTAGGTCCTCATCCTAGTCCATCAAACCTTCCCTCTATCCTAGGTCCATATCTTATTCCTCAAGAACAACAAAGGCACACATCCTTGATGCCCTTTCAAAATTCTACCTACACTCACTCATCCATAATACCTCCATACCATTCATCTCAATCCACCCCTCCCATTTCTCTTGGAAGCAATTTGGGTGCCAAATGTCAAAAGCTTCCATATCAAAATACATGTGTCAAAGGATCGACATGTCTCCTCGAAGAGGCATGCCAAAATAAAAGAAAATTTGATCCAAAATCAAAGGAAAAACAAAAAATGCTATAAAGGCCCATCAAAGCAAGAAGAAAAATTTCCAAGACCACAAAGGTCCATAAATCAAAGGGAAATTTCAAATGGCCACAAAGGCCCATCAAGGCAAAAGGAAAAATTTACAAGGCCATAAAGGCCCATAAAATCAAAAGGAAATTTCAAAAGGCCACAAAGGCCCATCAAACCAAAAGGAAAAATTTACAAGGCCACAAAGGCCCATAAAGAAAAAAGGAAAATCTCAAAGGCCACAAAGGCCCACAAGAAAAAGTCAAAGTCAAAAGTCATGTGGATTCCTAAAAGTATCATAGAAGCAATAAAATCCAATATGGCATCCAAATTTTCTTATCCAAAAGCTTCCTCCAATCTTCCATTTGAAAACCTTTCACCTTCCAAATCCATTTTTACTCCATCACTCCACCACCCTTCAAGGTGTGTGCTAATGTTGACCTTGCAATCCTTTCCATCTATCCATCAACAAGCCTTCCCACCTCCTATACATTATCCAATATTCATCCCCCATTATTCTTCATTAATCCAAATCTTTGGATATATCCTTAGTTCTTCCATCATACCTTTGATAGGCCAACATTTATGAGTCTAATCCCAATTTCCATGGTTTATTAAAGGGATATTTGGTCGTGAAACTTGATTCTTAGGTCCTTCCTCCATATCCGTATCATCCATATCCTATTTTCCATATTCCTCTTGCACTCTACACTTGGGGGGCAAGTTTTGTCCATCATATCATCCTTCACATTTCCACCTTTGATCTTGACAAGGTTAAGGATATCCTTGAACATCATATATCTTATCCTATATGCATTATCCATATATTTTATACCATATCTTTCATCTTATCCATATTTTATCATTCTTACTATATACATCCTTCTTCTCATCCTTGGTATTGATGAGGAATTGGGGAAAAATACTTGGGCCTTTTGTCTGTATCTTATCTAGTAGATCTTAATCATCCCATTCATTATCCTTATCCTTTCATTCTTCAATTCCATATCTCCTAGCTTATCAAAATCCATATCATCATGTCCCTTTGCAACCTTGAATCTTATCATACATATCATATTTGAGCCTAGTTGTAAAACATTATCCAATCCTTGTATCTTTTGTCAATCAAACATCAACAATCATCAATCTTACTATCATCATGCATTATGGAATCAATCATTCTTGGCATCTTAATCAATCAACCATTATCATCTTTTGACAAGAGATATGTTGCTTGTGTGACATGCTTTGTTGTGAATCTTTCGTTTTGATCTATCATTTATCCATGGTTGCAATACCTCTTTTGTGGGGCATCTTGTTTCTTCAATCAGTCATATCATAACATATCATCCATGATGCTCCCCTATCTATGCACGCCATGCATACATGTACACATCATAGCTTGATCCAATGTTTGTATAATGATCTCCCCTAGTACTACTTGGCCCATTCTAAAAATTAGTTTTTCCTATTGCATCACACTAGGGGCATGTCTTGCATTGGATCAAATTCATGTACATTGTTGAAGTCATAAAATAAAAAATCCAAAAATGTCTCATTGTCCTCTATTCTTAAATAATTATTTTTAACCTTTTTGGCCCTAATATTTCTATGTGCACAAAGGCTATTAGAATGACACTTAAAAAATGATATTAGTATTCAACATGCAAGCCAACTATACGCCTACATGAAACTATGTGCAAACAATGATGATGAATGCGATGATGAATGTAGGATGATGTTGATGATAAATGAACAAGTGGAGGTGGATACTATGGTAGTGATCTATATGATTCTATTCATGATTATACATATGCTCAAATGAAAACATAAAATGAACTAATCTAAAATGCAACTATGATGCAAGATGGATGATAAAATGAAATTATGATGCAATATATTAATCTAAGATCTAAACATGATGCAAAACATGATATAAAAACTATCTATAAGACTCCAAGAATGCTCCAAGCTCTAATGATAAACCTGTATGATAAATTTACTTCAAATATGGATGCCGAATACAAGGCCCAAGGGTTGTATTTATAGCCTTTTCCAAGCATATAGTGAGGTGGCAATAATCAATAGTTTAGATTCGAATAAGAAAAATGGATGGTGAAGATGAAGAGAATCAAGATGTTGTCCCCTTGACCAAAGACAACATGCCATGTGTGTGGAAGAATCTCTTGACCAATGAGAAACATTCCATTTGGATGGAAGATTCAAATGTGGGAAGAGAAAACCACGTGCTTCCAAAAATGGTGGAAGTGTGGGAAGAATAAGTCATGTGCTCCAAAATTAGTGGAAGTGGGAAGAATAAGTCATGGGCTTTTTGAAATTGATGGAAGTGTGGGAGGAAATGAGCCATGTGCTTTTTTGAAATGAGTTGAGGATAATTCTAATTAAAAAATAGAGTTATTTATTTTCATGTGACCTTGATGAGGTGGCACACAAAAAGTTGTAGAAATGTGCTCTAATTCCTAATTGGATTTAGTGAAGATTAATTAAATAAAACAGGTTTAGGGAACCTTGTTTATTTAATTAATTTAGAAGAAAGTGTTTTATATTTTGGAGAATTAGAGAAGGGTGAACAATATAAATAAATTGAGCATTTATTTATACGTAGTTGAAATATTAATCAAATAGCTAGTATTTAATTAATGAAAGGTGATGACTGTTTTTAGGTGTATACAGTACCAATGGATTAGTGAATGTTCATTTGATGATGCTAATAGAGGATGTCCTGTGAACAACGACAATCATTGTAACAAGTGCCAGATCCCCTTAGTAAAGTTTCATTATGAACAAATAGAAAACAATTTGTTATTTGAAATAAACCATTAGGATGTAACACCAACTACAAATGAAACTGATGGAAGAAATCCTACATAAACAATAAGCATTAGTTTTAAAATTTACACTTCCAAATTTCCAAATTTTCCTTGATCACAACCAAGGAATTTCAAATTTCCAAGTTTCTGTTGATCACAACCAAGGTCGACAATAAGGCCTAACTAATCCTCTTGATCCTTTGATAAGGAAATATGGATTTTTCTATGAAGCCAACATAACATACTACCTTTTATGACATTGCCACATTTACACTTTTGGAATAAAATTTTCCTTGTTTAAATGTAGCATAGGTTTTTGGTGTCCACTTGCTTTATATCACTTTTAGGGTTTTTCACCTAAAAGGATAAAGGAGGGCCAAAATGCTTATGTCTACACTCAAAATCAATGCAATATGGATGTAATATGCCAAGATAAAATGTTTGAATGTAATAAAATAATAAGATTAATTACTTAATGAATTGAAACTAAGGAAATGAAGATTTTTTGAAAACACATTGTGTAATGCAAGAACACCTAGAAATGAATGCAAATTGGAACAAAACTTGATAAAATTGAAAGTGTACACTTGGAATATGGATGAAGACTGGAAATGGCTTCTGGAATGTTGTTGATGGTGATTTTTAGGCCTGGTGGGACTCATTCGCAATTCTGGGCTAATTAGTCCTAGTTCTATAAAATTGTTCCAAAACCTATTTTGGACAAAATGGTATCTAAAAATGCACAAAACTCAAAACTGACTTGGAAGTGGGACTCATTCTCCACCCATGGAGAATGAGTCCACTTTTGAATTTCTGATTATTCAAAGGTGGGATCCAAAGTTCTCGGTCTACACTTTGATTCTCTACAGGTGTCTACTTTTGAAACTCTAATTTTTGAACCTAAAAGTGAGTTTTTCTTGATATTTTGACTTATTCAATGAAGAGAAGACTTAAACAACTTTTCAATGCAATATTCAATGATTTCCAAGCTTCCAAGAGATCTAAATATGCAAACACACAAGACAAGAGAGAAAAATGTTGAATGTTAGGGCATGAGGGTTTTCCTTGGTCAAACCCCTTTTAGGTAATTAAAAAAAATGATGAAATAATGTAATGAGGCATGCAATAATAGAATTTATTAACTTTCCATGATGATTTATCTTGAATTTCTATAGCAAAACATGAAGAATCAACACTTGAATGTCTAAAAATTGATATCTTGGTGACTTGAAATGATGAAACCTTAAGTTGCTTGACTTGAGATGGAAGAATGATAGATGAATAATGAAGAATGTATGTGAAAATGAGTTAGGATATGTAAATTGGGGCTTAGAGACTTTATTTTATAGGAAATTCACCTTATTAGCTAGAAAATTGGATCCCTAAGGCCGACACGTGAAAATAATAAACTTAAATTTCAAATTTTCTTGCTCAAAGGTCAAAAATGAGCCAAATGGGACTCATTCGCCACCCATGGTGAATGGGTCCCACTTGGATGGGATTGATTCACCATGGATGGCAAATGGGTTCCATAGGGGTCATTTTGATAGCTAAGATGCTAGAAAGTTGAGAAATAAGGTCTAAATTGCAACTTTGTTGGGTATTTTATCAAATATTGCCTCGGGATACACAAGATGGGGTAATAGGGGCCTATTAGTGATGATGTGAAGGTCAATTAGGGCTTGGGACATAGAATTCAATGTGAAAGTGTGATTAAATACACTTTACAACATCAAATGAGGTCCACTTAGCCTAGAGAGACACAAGAACCAATGTGAATGTGCAAGGCACATTACAACACTAGTTTAACATTAAGTTTATTTTATAAGCCTTCTATATTGATGTGATAATGTTATTAAACACATTTTATAATGTTGAATTAGGGAGAAATAGATTCATTAAGTCTAGAAAAGCGTGAAAGTAGCTTACAACACTTTACAACACCTTTAGAAGACATCAATAAAAGCATGTTATTCAATTTGAAAGGGTCCAAGACATAGTGTGGATGTGAAAAAAACATCACAACACTAGATTAAGACCTCATTAAGTCCATTTTGTCATGAATTATCCCCCAAATCAAGTAAGATGTATTTTTTTCTATGGTACAATTTATAATGAGTTGTAGATCCTGTGTGATGTTGTTTAATCCTTTGTCATAAGTAATCTCCTCTTGATCTTGTTCACACCCCAAATTTGTAAATTGATCTGCTAATTGGTTACCTTCTCTATAAGTATGTGTAGTCTAAAAATATTCCAAGGAATCTAACAATATCCAAGCCTAAATAAGGAAATATGTGATTTTCTAACTACAATGCTACATGTATCTACAAGCATTGATGATTACTTGACAATCACCTGCCACATGCAGTTTAAAAAAAAATAGTTTTAATGCCATTTGTAACCCTAGCAAAAGACCTTACACTTCTGGAATAATATTTGTTCCTGAAGGTAACTTTATTGATTTTGCACTAATTAACAAACCTTCTGAATTTCTCAACACATCTCTTGCACCTAATTTCCTAGGAATACCTTTAGAGGCCCCATCAAAATTCAACTTAACAAACTCAATTGAAGATGGTTTCCATATTACATTTTTTCTATCAACTTTATTGACAACAAGAACTTGAAAATTGCCTCTAAAAGGAATGACCAAAATTTTACAAATCTTTAATTGTATTGAATCCTAGTATGTGAAAATTGAACTAACATGTTTAACATTATGCACAAAGGAATTAACTATTTCACAAATTGAAGTTTCCAGTTTATGACTAGCACTTGTTCAATAGTTTCCATTTGTCTGCTTAATATACTTTTATTTTGTTCCCACCAAATACACCATAAGACAACAGAAGGAATAATTTTCCAAATACTTGCAAACAAAGATTACTGATAGAAAAGGGGCCAACTTGTTATAAGATCCCAAAGTGTAGTTGGAAGAGTAGCATACTAGCTTAATTTTGCTTGAATGTATTTCCAACAAGAATTTGCAAAAGAGCATTGTAGGAAAAGATGATTAATTTCCTCCAAAGCTGATCCACATAATACACAATTAAAATGATATACAATTCCTAAACTATGTAATCTTGAGCTTGTTAAGACCTTGTTTGTTAAGACCAGCCAAGTGAAACAACCTGCTTTTGGTAATATTGCATAATTCCAACAAAAATTCAAGGCTCTCTTCGGACTTGAATGTACCTCTCTATTCATTAATAATTTATAACCCAATCTTATTGTATAATAGCCTGACTTTGAGGGAGCCCAAATAAGCTTATTAGTAGCATTATGGACAAAAATAATTCTATCAGCTAACAAATTATTTAGATTATTTTGTTGAGCTTGAGGCAAAAAAGGAACTACAAATCTTTTCCAAATCACTCTTCCTATTAGAATATCTGATTCTTGAAAATAATATCTTACTTTTGAACCCAAATTAGAGTTATATACTACTATCTTTGATGAAATTTCTGCATTGTATTCAAAGGAGGGTGCCCTTGCCAAGAATCTAACCAAGAATCTTCCTTGACATCATTATTAATCTCCTAGGTAATGTAGAAAATTATAACTTTCCTACAGGTTAAGAAAAATTCCACATAATAGAGCGTTGTGGAGGGTTAAGACTTGAGAATATATGGTTAGGAGCACTGGAATCTAAGTATTTTTTTCTACATAATTTTACACCATTTAATGTGGGGCTTGGAATATAAATGCCATACAAGCTTAGCAACTAGTGAAATGTTTCTTGTAGTCAAGTTATGAATGCCAACCCATCCTTTAAATTTTTCTCTACATAAGTTATCTAAAGAAACTAAAGGAATTTTCTTTTTTTCATCCATGTTTCCTTTCCAAAGAAAGTTCATGATCAACTTTTCAATTTGGACAATAACAGTTCTAGGAGCTTTCAAAAAAACCATATATATTAATTTGGGATTGTAGAGAGAACTGTTTTAATGATTAAAATCCTTCTTGAAATTGATAACCATCTTCCCCTCCATCCTACAATTCTTGCTTGTAAGCTTTGTATAACCTTGTCCCAATAAGAGACCCTATTTGCAACAACAAGAAAAGGAATGTCTAAGTACTTACTTGGCAACTTTTCTTCTTGAAATCCCAAAATATTGACAATTTCCTCCTTTATATCTGATGAGGCATTAAAAACATATATCTTTGATTTGGATGGATTGATTTTTTGACCTGAGGTAGAGGTATATTTATCAAGAAAAAACTTGATTTGATTGGCTTCCAAAATTGTTTCCTAGCCAAACAATAAGGTATCATCTGCAAAAAAAGAGTGAGTAGCTATGATATCTGTATGAGCAATTAAGATTCCCTTCCAATTACCTTGATTATGAATGTTGTAAAAAATCCTTCTCAAAGCCTCAACCAAAATAATGAAGAGAAAATGAGACAATGGATCTCCCTACCTTACACCTTGAGTTGAATTAAAAAATCCCACATACGAACCATTGGCAAGAACTGAAAATTTTACTCCCTTCAAACAAGACATTATACATTTACACAATTTTGGATGAAATCCAAACTTTAATAAAACTTACAAAAGAAAGGAAAAATCCACCCTATCATAAGCTTTCATCATGTCCTATTTCATTATCAATGATGATATGGCATTTGTTGTGATAGAATGTAGTACCTCATGAGCTAATAAATCTCCTTCCATAGTTTTCTTCTCGGGAACAAAACTACCTTGCTCTTCAAAAATTAAATTAGGAATAATAGGAACTAAACATAAATAAATTGCTTTTGTGAAGATTTTGTAAATCACATTGCACAATGAAATTGGATTGAATTTAGAAAAGGATTTCAGAGAGGATTTTTTAGGAATGAGAGCTATATGGGTAACATTAAATTGATTTAGAATTGTACCTGAAGTCTGAGACTCTTCCAGAGTTTGAAGAAGATCATGAGCAATGAAATCCCAACATTTTTGGAAGAAACAAGCTGTAAATCCATCTGAACCTGGAGCTTTATCTAGAGGCATAGAAAACACAACCTTAATTTCATCAAGCGTGAATGGATTAAGTAGCATATCATTGTCCCTTTGTGAAACAATCATTGGTATTTATTCCAACAATTCTTCTCTCTCCCTTCCTACTTGTAGAGGTTGAAGACTAGGTGCAAAAAGTAGATTATTGAAAAATTTGGCACCTTCAGCTTGAATATCAACCTTTTTATGTTAACACATTTCCTATGACACTATCTTGAACTGAAAAAAATGGAGCTTTTAGTCTTTTTTATTTGTGTTGACATGTGACAAAATTTAGTATTCTTATCTCCCTCTTTTAGCCTATGTGAAGGATCATCATGGAAAAAACAAGACCTTAAGTGGCAAAAAAATTAGAAAAATTAGAGTAAGGTAGCTTGATGTAAAAATTTGAATAAGTTATATATATTATTTCAAAAATATGTAAGAATAAAATCTGTAGAAAATTGAATGTAGTTTCCAAACTACTAGGTTTATTGAAAAAAGAAAATCCATTTGAATTTTTTTTTTAAAAATTCAATGCAATAGTACTTAAATTTCAAGGAAAAAATAAGAAGTAGGTGTCTATCTGACCACCCTAACCACAATAAAATGATAATATTTTTTTATAAGATTTTAGATATAAGTAGAGGACTCATGTCTTGATGCGATGCATATTTTTTTGTAATTATTTTCTAATTAAATAATTAATTATGATTTTTTTATTACAACTTTTAAAAAATATAAAAACTCGTATGTCTGACAACCTTAACTTGGATAAAACTTCACAAAATTTGATTTTTGTTTTAATCCTATAGTATGTGAAGTATATAATGTGAAACATGTTTCAAATTCAAAAAATGTGATACCGTTTGAAAGCTATAGATGTTTTTCAATTAGCCTATCAATCAAGGCTTTAGTCATAATTCAAATAGAAAATGAATAATAATTATTTATTTAATTCAAAATAAATAATAATTTATGTTTTGGAAAACTAAGAATCTCCTTTAAAAACCCTTTTCATTTCATCAATTTTGGGTAAGAAAAAAGTCATCAACCACATACCCTACACATACCCATCATATCGCCACTTTTTGGTCCATCATGATGCCACACATACCCTTTAGCCAAAGCTCCCTAGACTTCTATCTCCAATAGATTTCTTCATGAGTATCCAATTCTCCCCATTATGCTTGCAGTTGTGATTGTTGATCAAATAGATTTAGACTTAACCCATTAGCTATAACTTGTCATTAACTTTTTCTAGCTTCTTGAAAAATTTAACCTTGGATTGAAAAACATTTTTAAAAAAGAAGTATTCCAATGCTTAATTATGTCTTTAAGGAACCTTGGTTTCATGCAAAATCTATACATTAAATTACCATCCACCAGAGGGGACAACAACCACCAGTCTTTTAGGAGACTTAAGAATTGTGGATGACGAAAACACATCCTTTAAAACTTGAAAGAAGATTTACAGCATGCTGCAACATGTTTAGTATGAATGTCCATAGAGATTGGATAATGATTAGAACCAATCCAAGGTAAAATTGGAGATTTCAAACCATAATTCTCAGACAACCAAGTAGGTGTGACGAGGAATCTATCAAGGCGCTTAGATATCTAATAGGAATTTTTCCTTTTATTTGTCTATGTGAACTTTTCATTTCCAGGAAGAATGTCAATAAGAGCATTATCCTGAAAAAAAAACCAAAGTCCTCAATTGTTTTAGGTGGAGGAATGATACCTCTTTTCTTTTCATCCAAAGATAATAGAGCATTGAAATCACCAGAAAGAATGACCTTGTCATCACCAGACTTTTCAAGTGCTTGTGAGAACACATCCCATACCAACTTCTTGCCAAAAGTAGAGTTGGGGGAATATACATTAAGCAATAAGAACTGCAAATTGAAGTGTGTTACCTTTAGTAGCTTCTAGTTAGTTTTTCTTGAAATAGGTTTTAGAACAATAGTTTTTGAATTCCATAATACTATTAACCCTACAAAAGAACCTTGTGCCTTTGATTGGAAAGACTACCACTTTGACCATTTAGTAATAATTGAGGTAAAGTTTTCCTAAGAAAACTTAGTTTCTTGTAATAAAACAATATCAACCCCACAAGAATTAATCTTCTATTTAATCTGGACTCTTTTGCTAGGGGAATTTAAGCCCCTAACATTCAAGGATAGTATTTTCATACTATGGTCAGAGAGCAACAGGCTCTCCTCAACATTTTTTTAATATTACCATCCAAAGTAGATTGTTTACCCACTAATATCTGGGTATGTACAGGATCATCATGGAAAAAATAGACCCTTAAGTGGTGAAAAATTTAGAAAAATCAGAGTTAGGAAACTTGACATAAAATTTTGAATAAGTTATCTATATTATTTCAAAAATATGTAAGAATATAATTTGTAGTAAATTTAATGTAGTTTATAAACTACTAGGTTTATTTAAGAAAAAAAATATATTTGGTGAAAATTTGAAATTTCAATGCAGTAGTACTTAAATTTCAGGAAAAAAAAAAGGTGTTTGTTTGACCACCTAGCCACAATAAAATTATAATATTTTTTTATAATATTTTAGATATAAGTAGAGGACTTATGTCCCTATGTGATGCATATTTTTTGTAATTTTTTTCCAAGTAGATAATTAATTATGATTTTTTATTACAACTTTTAAAAAATATAAAAACTTGTATGTCTAACCACCTTAACTTGGTCAAAACTTCATAATTTTTTTTAATCCTATAGTATGCAAAGCATAGAATGTGACACATGTTTTAGATTCAAAAATGTGATCTTGTTTGAAAGCTATAGATGTTTTTCAATTAGCCCATCAATTAGGGCTTTAGTCATAATTCAAATAGAAAATGAATAATAATTATTTATTAAATTCAAAGTATAGCATAATTTATATTGGTGGAAAGCTAATAATCTCCTTTAAAAATATTTTTCGTTTCTTAAATTTTGGGTTAAAAAAAAGTCATCAGCCACATACCATACACATACCCATCATATCACCACTTTTTTCCCCTCATGATCCTGGATGTATACCCATCTCCTCTTGAAGCTTAACATCATTTGACTTAGAACCTCTTTTTCCTAGTGATTTTTGAGACAAAGGAGACAAATAGGGTTCCTAAGCAATGGATAGAGAAGTGGAGAAATCAAAATACTCAAAACCCAGTTCCCCTTGCGAACTTGCATTAACAACACCAAAAAATTGTGTAACTAATGTTTTTTCAACAACAATGTAATCCTTTAACTTTGTATTTAAAGAAAAGGACTCTGAAATTTTAATTCCTTCAAGCTCCTTCTCAACCACCTCTACAATTTCATCAATTAATTTTGACCCAACCATTGAGGTTATCTGATTTGCTATACATTCTAAATATCCCTCTTCTAACCACCCTAAAAAAAGATATAAAATCCTTGTGAATCTTTCATTTTTTTGGGAAAAAATATTAATTTTTATTCTAAATCTTTCATTTTTTCGAAAAAAAATTAGTTTTATTGGCAAATATTGAGAAATAATAGGAAAATGCATTAATTATGATGGCGAATCTATCCAATCTAAAAATAATTCTCATAAAAGAGTAGGGGCCTGAGGGTGGAAATTATCGATGGCTTGAAGAGGTAGACTATAATATTTACTTCCTAGGTGCCATTATTTTAAAATATTATATAATGGTCCTCATTGTATTGTGCAAGGTAAAATGTACCCATGATTTATAATTCTCATGGAACTCAAAATTGCTTTTAGATCATTGATCTAACAACCCCCATTGTACTTTATAAGGTAAAATTTACCCATAATCTATAATTCTCATGAGACCTAAAATTGTGGGCCCCATGAGCATTACAGATGATGGGTACATTTTACCTCATGGAATATGAAAAGGGCCATTAGATTATATTACAAATTAATGGTGCAAATGAAAGATTAGAAATATGGTCCTAAAGCAACTAATAATTATGATATACTATTGGCGAATTAATATAGATTTCTACTATAATTTATAAAATTTAGATGAATTTGATCTAATCATGTATCGAATATTGTGGAAAATTTTTTAAGTTATTTTTTTAATAAAATAAATTATATGGTGATTTAAATAAGATTATAATAAAATTTTGTAAAAATGTGGTGAATCAAGTAATGTTGTAGCTTGAACTATTAGCCAATTGGTGAATATTAGCCACTAAAAAAATCATTGCTTGGCATTGTCAAAAATTCTTGACTTCACATGGTTGAAAAAATTGTAAAGATGAAAAATAAATTTATATGCTAATGAGTGGAGGATAAGAAAAAATTATCATTGGTTAAGTGGGAAAGGGTGTGTAAACCTAAAAGCCAAGGAGGACTGGGTATAAGTAGATTGAAGCAATTCAACAAAGCACTGCTTACTAAAGTTGGATGAAATTTGCTAGATGGGAACAAGAATTGGTCTTACATTGTCAAAGCTAAGTACCTAGATAACAAAGACAATAATTGTTTCCTTTCTTCCTCAAATGTGTCAAATGGTTCAATTATATGAATCACTTAATCAAGATTAGAAATGTGATTAAATAAGGAAATTTTTGGAGAGTGGGGAATGATAAAGTTGTAAACATTTAGAATGACCAATTGATTCAAGGTCAGATATTGTCCTTGATGAAAAATCTCTCCCAAGTTAGAGACATGTTAATCATAATAAATGGTATTAATGTACATTGGTATATTAACTAGGAAGGTCCTCATATCAAGTGGAAAGACTTTAACAACCAGTTGAGTGGAAAAACTTATGTAGTGGAGGTCAATAAGCCTAAAAGGATGAGGTAAGGATTTTGTACAAGCTCATTAGTGAATATAATTTTTATTGTTAGACAAGAAGGATGAATGTATTTGGATTCCTAACCCATTAGGATACTTCTTGGTTGGAAAAACTTATTACCTTGTTTTTTATGATAAGACCAATTCCCCTTTCAATTGGAACTAGTTCTACAATAAAAAATGATACTTGAGACTTGTTTCTCGAAGCAAACTATTCATAATAAGATTCTCATAATTGATAATTTGAACAAAATGGTATTCTCTTTTTTCAATAGATGAAACTTATGTTACAAAGAGGAACAAATAGTTAGAGATATGTTCTTCTATGGTGTTTAAATTCTAGGTGTGTGTTGGAAGATGTCTTTGCTTACTTGTTGTTCAATTATACCTTCCTTATGCATCTTCTAGACTTTGTTAACTCTTGAAACTACATTTCCCCTTATTCACATCCTATGATCTAAAAAATTTAGAAACAAATACCCTATTTATCACCTAACATCTCTGGAAGGAGAGGAACAATAGGGTTTTCAAAGATTAGGTTAGAAAGGAAATTTTCATATTCCAGATTATCTAACACAACCTACAAGATAATATGAATTCTCATTATTTTGGTTTCTAAAAAGGATTCCTACTTATTTTGAATTGAGAGGGAAAAAAACTAGGTGTCACTCAAGCTCTTACAAAAATTTATTGGAGAAAAATTATTGCTAGAAGGGAGGTTAAATGGATCCAACTTAAAATTGAATGGGTAAAGGTAAACTTAAATTGGTGCTCTAAGAGAAACCTAGGATAAGTAGTAGTTGGTGGAGTAATAAATAATAATAAAGGAAAAATGATTGAAGGATATGCTAAATCTATTAGGTTCAAATCCAACAATGAAGTTGAAGCCATGGTAGCAAGGTGGGGGTGAAGAGATTGAAGAATCTTGGATACCACTCGGTGGAGGTTGAAGGATATTCTCAAATAATTATTTAACCTTTTGTAGAATAATAACATTCCCTAATGGAAGATTTGGAGTTTAATAGAGAATTGCAAATATGTTCTTCATAATTTTCAATAAGTGAAGGCCAAGCGCATGTATAGGGAAGGTAATAGAGCTAGTGATAATGCTTGCAACCTAGGTCTTCAATTTAATGAATGAAATTATTGGAATTTAAGTTCAATTCTCGTAGGCAGCTTAAAGAATATTCTTACCCGGGAAAGACTTCAAATCATATTCCCTTGACTTAGTTATGTCTTGCATTAGTATTCTTAAGATGATTGTGCTTCTGAGTGAGGTGGATATTTTCTATTGTCTAATTTAGTTATGCATGGTTAGCAATGAAATTTCTATGTTGCAACATCATGTTAGAATTAATCCCATGTTATTTGATAAAAAGAAAATAAATAAGTTAACTAAGGTAGTAGGGTATGTCCAGGATCATGATGAGCCAAAAAGTGGCGATATGATGGGTATTTGTAGGGTATGTGGCTGGCAAATTTTTTTTAACCCGAAATTGATAATATGAAAAGGGTTTTAAAAGAGATTCTCATATTTCCACCACTATAAATTATGTTTTACTTCTAATTTAATAAATCATTATTATTCATTTTCTATTTGAATTACGACTAAAGCCCTGATTGATAGGCTAATTGAAAAAATCTATATCTTTCAAAAAGTATCACATTTTTGGAATCCAAAACATGCATCACATTCTATGATTCACATAATATAGGATTAAAAAAAGAAAAATTGTATTTCATGAAGTTTTGACCAAGTTAAGGTGGTCAGACATACGATTTTTATATTTTTTAAAAGTTGTAATAAAAAATTCATAATTAATTATTTACTTGGAAAAAATACAAAAAATATGCATCACATCAGGACATGAGTCCTCTACTTATGTTTAAAATATTATAAAAATTTATCATTTTATTGTGGTTAGGTGGTCAGGGACACCTACTTCTTATTTTTCCCTGAAATTTAAGTACTACTACATTGAAATTTCAAATTTTTACCAAATAGATTTAAAAAAAACCTAGTAGTTTAGAAACTACATTCAATTTTCTACAAATTCTATTCTTACATATTTTTGAAATAACATAATTAACTTATTCAAATCTTTACGTCAAGCTGTCTAACTCTGATTTTTGTAAATTTTTTGCCACTTAAGGGCCTATTTTTTCCATGATGATCTTGCACATACCCAGTAGCCGCAAAGTATCCACAAACAAAGGATAGTGTGAATTTTAATAGTAAGTGCTTCTACATGCAAATCAAAAGGATAAGAATTAATTTTGAGGTTGATGATTTCACTTATATTTATAATAATCACATTTTTTAAATTAATGAAGATAAAATTATGAAAATATTGTTTCCCTTCATGTGATCTTGGTGTCTTGCATGTAAGGGAGGTTAATTTTTAGAGAAACCATTAAAGGAAAAATTTTGATTGTTGGTTTGGAGGTGGAAGAGGCTCGTGATAATAATGAAAAAAGTACTATCAAGCCTAGAAAAGATGTCAAAAGTGGAATGATAATTAAGAAATGAATTATTTATAGAGGCATAAGGTGAGAAGATTGTAGAAGGAGAAATAAGAATAAGGGATTCTCTACTTTCAACACTTGGTTTTGGAGCTTATATAGTGCTTCAAAAAATAAAAGTAAAGATTTCTATGGGATATTGTGGGGTTTGGTAGAAAAGGTGATATGGGTTGCTTGTGTCTATGTACAAACCCTATCTCCTATGAATCCCTTAAGCAAAATTTAGGTCTATGGTAGCTATTTGAAAAGGGGGTTTGTACCCATTTCCTTTTGGTTATGATTGAATACAATGTAGTACCCCTCCGCTTTTGGCCTTTTATGTTGTGTGAGTGAGTTGTTTATTTGAGATGTCTTGCTAACTTCATGAATTCTATTACTTAATTTGATTTCAAAATTATGCGATAAAGTGAATATTAGGGTTAGCCTTGAGTAATCAATTTGAATTAATTTACAAGATAAGCTAGACATGACTAATTAAAGAGACTATCTATTTAAGGAAAAATGACACCATGTTGTATGTAATTCAACTCAAAAAAATAAGTCATATCTTCGGTGTGTCATGCTTTCTAATATGTATTCCAAGTAATCATAAAATTATGGCCACCCCAACAAACAACTTATTATATAACATTTTTAGGATTTAATAATTCATCATTTTCTCTTCTTAGTGAAAATTATAGCCAATAGATCATGATCAACTAAGTATTAAGCCATTGTGGTAAGTTCGTTGATTAATCAACATTAACGTGACAATCATATTATTTTCAGATAATCCTGGGTAAGAGATAAATGTGTTTCTCCATTGGCAATTGATATATATATATATATATACTAATAGCATTACGACACTCACATTTCCACTTTTATCATAAAATATTAGAATATGATTGTATACCTTTTGCTTTAATAAATTTAACTTTGAATTTTAATACTACTCTATAGATGAATCCCATTCCTAATAATTGGTATAAACACCTATACTTTATTTAATTCATCAAGATTAACAACATAAAAATATGTACTAATATTAAGTTAGCGGCTTGAATAACTTTGATGGGAGAAAAATACAGTACATAAATTATATACCTAGTCTTGCAATGTATTAATTCCACTTACTAAGAGTTATTGTATTCCCTTTCCAAAACCATTTTTGCCAATAATCAAATTATTACTCTTGTTTTTGATCGATACTAATAATGGCCTCGTGAGGCAACGTCTCCTGAAAGCATTCTGTCAAACTATACACGCGCCTTGTCCTTGCTTCCTCATTTGGCAAATGTGTCTGCCAGGCCTCCCACATCTCTTGGAGGCATTCGACCAAAAAGGGGGAGCGGAAGGGGAAGTGGACTACTCACGGTACGCAGGAACAACGTGGAGCCATTCATACTTTAATCAGAAGCCATGGCATCCTCTTTCTTACCCCAACCAGAAGCGCAAATGGATCACCGAACAAACCCATGCTCACAAAGAATGCAGAGCCCAAGAAGTTGCCAAGAGATTGGGTGAATTACCCCTTTTGGGTAGCTTTTGTTTTATATAGTCGAAACGAACACTCATCTAACCTCGTCCCCTGATGCATCTAACCAGTATAACCGGTATGGATGTAGTATTTTATCCGATTCCTGTATTTAAGTATTTGTCCTGTGATTTAATCCAGATGCTGAATTGTGGAAACCTCAATAATCTTTGCCTGGACACCTGATTGTTATTTTAAATTTACGCTTAAGAACCCAATGCTCAATCATATAAGGCAATGATCAAACCACTTTTCGAGTTAGTAGAGGTGAGACTATCGGGCCTTTGCATCCATGGTGATTCCATCTGCAATTTGGAGTGTTTCTTTTGCTTGTAAGCCACCAATGCATGTGCACCTACCAGATTGCAATCTGGGTTGAGATTGACATGAGTGTCTCTGCAATTCAGTGTAGTAATATCACCTGGATTAATAAAGACCTAGCTTGCATTTGAGTCCGGAACTTTCACTGGCCCAGAATCAAGTAAAAGAATCTGAAGACCCAATCAACTGCTCTGCCTCCCATGTGCCTTGTCTATGCCTCATTTCTTGCATACGAACGACAACATTTCTTAGAGGCTTTCTGTCAAACAGTTCGCGTGCCTTGTCTATTCTCCTCTTTCCTTTGAGGAATTTTGTCAAGCATTACACGTGCCCTTCCTATGTTTTTAACATACTCTGGGACATTCTGTCAAACAGTTCACAATCCTTGTCTTTGCCGCCTTAATATGCGCCTTGAGTTTTCTCTGCTTTCTCTTGACTGCCGTTTAAAGACTGCCTCATCTTCATCATCGTCGTTACATGAGTATGCAACATCAGTGTATACTTTGGAGCTAACCCCAGTCGCATTTTCAGACCCTTTATCCTTAACAACCACAGTGTCAGCAAGGACCGATGAATAATTCTGTGCTTTGGGAGTTACCAGTCTCCAACTGCAAATTCTGAAACCCAGGTGGTAAATTAAAAACCCATACCAGCCATCACAATTTCGTCAACCTGTCACAGCCGCAACACTGGAGCATAGAATGTTGCAGAGATTTAAATAACCTTCCTGATTCTGTTGGCAATCTGTCACGTCTGCAGTACTGGAAAATAGAATGATGTAGAGGTTTAAATATTTCTCTCTGTTTCCTCTGGCAACCTGTCTCAGCCGTAGCACTTGAAAATAATAGGAAGTTTAAAGGTTTAAATAACCTCCCACCGACACGTATTTACACCCCTGTGCACCAGCTATGCATGTGCTATAATTTAAGAAGCATATGGCTGTGTATTAGTGACCGATCTGCATTTAACAATTAGTGAATTTCAGTTCTAATGTTTCAACTATCTTTTTTTGCATTTTTAAATGAACGTTACTTTATATTTGATATATTTTAGTTAATAACTAAATATGTATATATTATGACCTAGAGAAATAAGAATGTGGTTCCAATAGAATTCTAAATTATCTTGTAAATTACTGAATACAGTAATCTATTTTTTTAAGTATATTTTAAAATTAGAATTATTTAAAATTTGATTTATTTTCAATGTATTTAAAACTAGAATGATTCTCAAATACAAGTGCGTTTAAAATTTAAATTAGACTTAATTACAAGTTTATGTAACAATTAAAGTTAGTTACAAATATGACCAATAAAATGTAATCGATGGTTATCATTTCTTAGGAATAATTCCTTACTTGTATATGTGCATTTAAAAGGGATATTAGCGAATGAAGTACAGTTGAGACATTAGTATCGAAGCCCTTTAATAGTTGATATTTATCTTTTGGATTAATATAACATAATAGTAGTTAGTTGATTTAGTGGATTCAATGGTTGTTTGTAAAGGTGAGATTTATGAGTTATTACCTCTAGTTTATACCCACAATGTTTTAAAATCCAACGGGTGAGAGTTCTAATAAGGTTTCCAAATGATAGATGGATTCTTAAAAGCTATAGGGGAAAGCTTATATTTTCATTCATAGATTTATAGAAAACTTATACTAGGTCAAGTCTGAATACTCTTGTGAAGGCTCTTTTGATCGAGAATTAAGTGCTATTTGGGAATAGATATAGTTAGTCATGCATTTGTTATAGGTATTATTATTAAGGGTAATATTGATTTGGAGTTGTAATACTAAAATGAATAACAAATAAGGTTAAATAAAGTTGTGGCATTAAGGAAGTGCTTTTACAATAATCTTATTAACAACTCTATGGTGACAATTAAAAGTGTTGCAAGCAACAAGGAGTTGTCAATAGTAGATTTTACATGTTATTGTTACAAAAAGATTGTTAGTCGTGTTTTTTCTTTGTCCTAGGTTTATATTTAGGGCATGACATTAATTGTCTTTCAATGAAGTAAACAAAGGTATAATATAATTTAATTAAATTTACCTATTTTGAAGTAAACATATGCAGATGTATATAGGAATCGTAAATTAAGAGTAGTTTGATGGTTTACATATGGTAGGTTTTCATACTTTTCTATTTATTTAATTAATTTCAATATAAATGTGTAAAATAGACGTAAGGATTATGAACTTACAATTAGGAGCTTCAGATTGGGTAAGGACTTCAATCAAATATTGTGGATTGTAATTACATAGCTCTTATCTATTTAAAAGATATTATGATAGAAATGCATTTAATTATAGATGATGATTTAATTATTCTTTACATTACCATTAGTAAGATTGGATTATGTTTACATTTAAGCGAATGGATATTCATAGTTGACCTTGAGCATGCTAGATAGTTATTATTGATTTTGAATACTTCTTGGAATTGATTCCTTATGCATGTTAGTGATTCTATGATTGATCATAATCTTCTCTTGTTTAGTTCGCCATTGAGGTAAATTTTATGAATGGACATGTTTTAGATATGTTGAGAACCCATAATGCTTAAGTTAATTTCTTTTAATAGTTAAGGGTGGTAGGTTGTTAGGTTCCAGAGGCAATAGGAAACTTGTTTTGTGCTGAATTTTTGTTGATTAGACCTTTGTATTTCTATTGATTGTACTCCTATTTTGAGCTCTCGTGGGTGTACCTTGTTCTATGATTTTTCCTTGGGCTATGACTATGCGTGGGAAGGTTCATGCCTCACATATGTTCTTTGTTCATTGTGGTTTTAGTACATTTGTGATTTGGTACACCCCTTGAGGTTGAGAAGTTTTGTTCGGTGCTTCTGGGAAGAGTTTCCTAAACAAGTGATAATGTAATTAATGAACTAGTGGGTTGGGTAGTTAAACACTCTCCTTCAGTACCCATTTACTTTCCCTTGTTTGGTAGCATCTAAGAGTGTTGTATTTGATTGAGTTGGCTTTATGTCAGTGTGATGTTAGCCTTGTCTGCTTGACCTTGTTTGGATGTGGATCTCTTGTCATCTCCTAGCATGGGGGTGGGACTTACGGTCCATGTGGTCGAGTGGAACGTGTTATTCACCCCATTGGGTCCCCAGTCTAAGTTCGTGTCGATGCAGCTGATCCAGAACTCTATCTCAGTTCGATTGTACCATGTTCAATTATGTAACATTCAGGTATTTGATGTACATCTTTTCCTCTTCACGACAGGATACAAATGTACTCCTAAAGTAATGTAATGTACTTATGAAGTGATGTAATGTACTATTTTATCTTTTTAAACCTTATGTGGTAGTCATTATCTGATATGTTGTATCTGTGGAAATATGCTCCACTATTGTATTATGGAAATGTGAATTGAATTGTAATAAAATGATGAATATCTTTTCCTCTCTTTGATTAATAATGTTTGTATGTCATCTTTATGTGATCTTGGTTTTTAGGGTATGTGCAGGATCATCATGGAAAAAATAGGCCCTTAAGAGGCAAAAGATTCAAAAAAATAAGAGTTAGGCAACTTGACATAAAAATTTGAATAAGTTATCTATATTATTTCAAAAATATGTAAGAATAGAATTTGTAGAAAATTGAATCTAGTTTCTAAACTACTAGGTTTATTTTTATATTTTTAAAATCTATTTGGTGAAAATTTGAAATTTCAATGTAGTACTAAATTTCAGGAAAATAAGAAGTCTAGGTGTCTATCTCCACCCTAACCACAATAAAATAATAATATTTTTTATAAGATTTTAGAATAAGTATATGACTCATGTCCAATGTGATGCATATTTTTTTGGTAATTTTTTTCCAAGTAAGTTAATTATGAATTTTTACTACAACTTTAAAAACCCTCATATGTATCACCTTAACTTGTCAAAACTTCATGAAATTTAATTTTTCTTTTAAATCCTATGGTATGTGAGCAGAATGTGACACATGTTTTGGTTCAAAAATGTGATACCATTTGAAATTATAGATGTTTTTCAATCAACCTATCAATCGACTTTAATCATATTTCAAATAGAAAATGAATAATAATTTTTTATTAAATTCAAAGTAAAGCATAATTTATATTGGTGGAAATTGAGAATCTCTTTAAAATCTTTTATTTCCATCAATTTTGGGTAAAAAATAAGTCGTTAGCCACATACCCATCATATTGCCACTTTTTGGCCCATCATGATCCTGCACATACCCTTTAGTCGCTATCATTGATAAAGGTTTATGATTCATAATGATCGTTCCGTGTACCCCAGAGGATGTAGATAACCTTTTAAATGCTCAATTTCTCTTCATGTAATGTATGTTCATATTCATCTTGTGCGATTTTTCCAAAAAAGAAAAGAAAATTAGTGTGGTTTTATGTTGTCCTTTGGGGTTCACACGGTGGGGCGTTACATACAATGATACGTTAACCTCCAAATTTGTCAACTCTTGGTCACAAGTATGATTGGTGGTGTCCATTCTAAATTTACAGATGGTTTGATAGTGAAAGCTACATATCTTACTTATGATGGTCTAAGGGTGGAAAATAGAAGAAAAGGTGAGTATAAAAGGTTCCTAAATACCTTCTTTTTGGTGGGGAGAAACCAAAGAAGTTAAAAACTGGGTACAATAGAGAGAAGTTGCTAGGTCTATGGGAACTAGTAAGTCTCCACATAAATAAATACTTTACTGTTGAAGGTAGGTTTATGAATGTTCATGGATACCACTTCCCATTCTAAATCACTTTAGGCATGGTAAGAAAATTAATTTACACTTCTACCTATTTTTTTCTTTGGAAAATTTCATTATTGAAGGTGCCTATCCCTCCTTACAGGAGGGTCTCATTATGGCTTTGTATTAATGTTGTTTCTTTAGAACCTATACAACTAACCCCTCTTCCAAGAGTAACGTAAAATTCAAACTCCTCAAAAATAACTTTCCCCTCACTGGATAACAAAACCAAAAGTAACCCTAACACTATGAGTAAATTGGGGTCAAATAAAAAGGGTAATTCCTTAGTGGTTAATACTCACTATCCCCTACAAGAGTTGATTCAAGTGACTCTTCTTAGAAAAAGAAAGGTATTGGACTCGGTTCAAAGGGATGCTAAAATGGACAAAGATAATAAGAAAACAAAATATTTAAAAAACCCTCATCTCTTTGAGGTTTCGAGGATGATTGACATATTTGATATGGAAGGTGACAAAAAAGATAAAGATGGAGTGATTCAAATTTTCTCCAATGTGTCAGTGGTCAAAGATCTACTAGGTTGGCTCAAGCCTCAATGATTGATAACTCAAAAATGACAAGGGTAAAAGAATCCTAGTTGAATTAAATGAGGAGGAAAATAATGATGTGGAATTTTTTCCTCAAAAGGATGAATGATTCTAAGGAGGAAATCCAAGGGGGTTATGAAGTTAGGGAGGACAAATATGAAAAGGAAGAATATATGGTTGAGGATAATGAGAAGGAATATGTTGAGGAAATAGAGGTGCTGGATATAGAAAATATGGCTCCCACCTCTCCAGGGTTTGAGGAAGAGAAGTCCACAAAGATGAGAAAAGGATGTCTCCTCTAGCTATAGAGTAGGATGTTAAGGGAAAGGAAAATGTAGAACTGACAAAAGTTCAAATCAAAGCAAAGGAGTTGGAAAAAAAATAAAAACTAAAAATAATTTCCCTACTAATCTAATAAAAACAATACATAGTAGGTTTACAATCAAAATTTCAATATATGTCATTTTTAATAGGATGTATTATATATTACATGAGCAACCACTTTTAATATTATATAATTTTATTAAAATGATATGTTTGAGATTAATTTTCGTGCATCACATCCTACATGTTCATTTAAACTTTTATATAATACCTCTCTAACATCATTTAAAATTTAATAATATATTGAAACTAAATTATACTTTTTTTTAATAGATTATGCTTTGTTCATTTTAGATTTTAAAATTTTATCATATAATAGACTAAGTGATTAGAAACAATACCCTATTCTCCTCCCAAGTCTGCTCTTCATAAAATTCATCCACCTTCTTGTCCTTTATGGAATTTAAAAGGAATATCTTCTCAAATGTTGTAGGAAGAAGAAAAAATTACAATCATCATTAGGAAATACTCATTCCCATTCTCTTAAAAAAACCCAATCTCCTTAAAAAAATTCATCCTCATCTCTAGCAAGAAATCCTTGCCATTTTCAAAGATATTCTTCCCCATATCTAGAGAGAAAGCCTTAATCTCCTCCAAGGAAGATACCATATTCCTAAAAGAAATCCCTCTCCACATTAATATCTTCTTCCATATAAAATCCACTCTCAACCTAAGTCAACACCTTTACCTCCAAGTTCCCATAAATATTAATAAGTACAAAAATAATCAAAACAATAATAGAGTTGCCAAAAAATGTAATAACAAGGGTACATAGGATTAGAGGATAAATCAAGGAGAAACATCTATATGACTTCACTTCTAGTTTCCTTTTATTATTTCTAGGTTTCCACCTTCTTAAAGAGTAAGGATTGGTTCTATGATTGTTATTAATTATGTGTAAGGATCCTAATAGTTCCACATAGTTACTTCATTTTAGTGTCTAAAATGTCTTTTGGAGGAGTCTCTTTGTATGCCTATTGGGATCCTTGTGCATGTGTAGTGATCATTGAACCAAACCTTTCTCTTTTAGAAGTGGTGGCTTAATAATCATGGAAGGAAATTGAGTGAAGTGATCTATATTTTAGGATATTAGGGTAAACAAATAGAAAGGTCATTTATTGAGTGGATGATCTAGAAGATGGAAAAGTATAAATAAAAAGAAGTATGAGTGGAAATAAAAAATTACTTATTTAAATTATTATATTAAAATTTTGGTTGACCCTATAGATTCTATATATTCAACCACTACCTTTGAATAAAATCTAGATATAGAAAAGGGAATGCAACTTGATAATGAAGTAAATTATACAATGATAACTACTTAGCCATGGACCAACAAATCAATTGCACTATGTTCTAAAATAATTAATAGATTTATGAATAAGTGCAATAGATTAATGAGTAAAGAAGATACCATGGAAATGATGAAGGAAGTATTATCAAGGATTAAAAGATATTTAGGAAAATGCTCATCTTCTTGTATAGCTCACAGAGGATTATATTCAAATTTTGATCAATATATGATTTTTTTATAGAAAAGATGAATTCATGTTCATTAGAAAGGGATTGAAACAAATATTTTGAAGAAGGGTATATTATAAGTGCTCAAGTATAGATTTTGGACTAATTATAATATTAGAAAGCATACACTAAAAAAGGTATTTTTTTGGAAAGAATTGGATGCATTTATACAATATGCATAATAATCTAAATTTTATAATGTTGGAGTAAATAGGTAATCACCTAATAATAATTAACCATTAGGTCCTATTTACTTTAATTATTTAAGCTAAACTAGGGAATTGATTTTTTTATTATTAGATTTAGCTATATTTAGGTCATGTTGTCTCATTGAATAAGACATGAAGACACTTGTTTCAATTTAATCAAAACCTCATCTAGTGTTTTCTTTTTTGATTTTATAAGCACTCACGTCACATGATTTCATCTCTAAGTATGTTCTCTTCCTATGATAATTTCACATCACCACACATACTAATGGGGAACAATACTTATGTACTTGTTGGAAGGTTGGTGCCTTCATCCCCTTGAATAATTTGGTGCCTGTCTAGCTCGTCATGGATTCATGACATGGATTAATTTCCTCCTATGGATCTTGTATAAATCTAGAATTTGTATCAAGTGTTAATAGTTTGATCTTTTGGCATAACAAAAAATCCATTGCAACAAATGGTATCAAAGCGAGGTCACGGGTTCAAATCCCATAGTCACACTGGGGGAATTGTTGGAAGTTTGGTCCCTTCATCCCATTCGATAGGTTTGTGCCTATCTAGCTTGTCGTGGATTCGTGACATGGCTTAACCACCCCCCAAGGATATTATATAAATCTAGAATTTGTATCGGGTATTAACAGGTTGATCTTTTGGTGCAACAGAAAAGCCATTGCAATAGTACTTCATGTTCCTTTACTATAATAGGTAATCACCTAACAAATAATTAAGCATTAATTGATTATCAGGCCCCTTTTACTTTAATTACTTTTGATAAATTTAGGAATTATTTTTTATTATTAGATTGATCCATATTTAGATCATGTTTTCCCATTGCATAAGATGAAGAAAATTGTCTCAATATAATCAAACTCTCATCTAGGGCTCACTTTTTTTCTTTGATAAGAATTCACCTTCCATTGTAATCATTAATTCAAGTTATTGCATCAATATGATTTCTCATGTTTATGAGAATATTCATCTTTATTTGATATCTCATTTGTGAAAGGATAATTTCTTACAAATAAAATTTGGGACCTATGGGGTTCAATCATCAACTCCAACATATACAAGTTTTGAAATCTCAATTTGATAATATGTTGAATGTAGAATCACCAAGTGGAGAAAATTTTAACTCTATATATTGTAAGGGTAATGATGGTTTGGATGTATTTTTAATATTTGATGAATAATATATTATAGAGTTTAACCTTGTGTAAGATAAAATTTGGATAATGTTATATTTGTAAGTGTTTGATCTATGTATTTTTATGGTCTTAATTCAAATCTTGTATCTAGGTAGTAGTTACAAAAATTTCTAGGTAGATAAATAAAAATAGTCAAGTAGAGTGGGACTAATTTAAGATGTACATCATGGAATTTTTTGTGTAATGTAAATAAACGGTGTGAAGCAATATTCAAAATGAATTTCCACATTATTTTATCATTTTTCATTCATAAGTTTTGAAGGGAATGACCTTTCATCTCCCTATTCTCAAATGTACCTCTATATACACATTTGAAGCATATTTCAAATGGTTCAAAATAGTCAAACACATGGAAACTCAAATATGAATACAATATGCCATGTTTTCTCCAATTTTGTTTTGTTTCTATGTTTTAGTATTTTTCATTCTCTAAATTAATTTTCCTTTTATATAATAATATGCATTTAATTTATTAAATTTTGATGGATTCAACATGTACTAAAACTACAAGTAGCTTACCAATGGTAGCATATTTTGTTAGAATTATGATAAACATGAGCCATAGGATCAAACAATGATCAAAGACACATTCCATGCAAGAGAGATGCAAATAATAATATGTAATATCCTCAACAAGAAAGAGTTATAAAAATGAAAATCTAGAATATCAAAAGAGAATCTCAAGAGAAGATGAATAATACAATGAGGTTTGAGTGCTTATAAGAGAAAAAACCTAAATGACAAAGGGATTAGATCATGACAAGTGTCAAAATCTCAAGAAATGAGACAAAATGACCTAATAATAGCTCAACTAATAGAATAATAAAAGAACTCCTACATTTAGCTTAATTGTGTGAGAATAAATTATCCTAATAATTAATTAAATATCAATTAATTATTAGCTAATAAATGATTACTCTAACACCCCCTTAAGATGAACTTAGGGAGTAGCTAAAAATTATAAAAAAGAAAGAATGCATGATGGGTCTCAACAATCAAGGCTTGGTGAGGTACCTATGTATAAACAATCTATTCTCTCACAATCAGAGAAAAGGAGAAAAACTCGATGGGAGAAAAATTATCTTCAAAAGAGAGAAATTAAATTAAATGAAAGACTGAGTAATCCTGCAAAATAATGTGAAATTTTGAAAAGCTCTAAACCAAAACAATGTTGCAAAATATAGGAACATAAAGAACATCTCTTAAGTATGAAGAAGATGTAGACAACTGTCAAATGATGACTTCTATAGTGCTAAAATGAAGAACCTCCTTTGAAATAAATGATGATCAAGATCAAGAAGACAAGAATATGCATTAGTGCCCTCAATGAAACTACTCAAATCATATGGAAAACAAAGACACACCATCTAGAAATCGAAGATATAGATGGTACATGAATTTGCACAAGTGACCCCAATGAAACTACTCAACATGCATGAACCCTGCAAGTCAAAAATACAAGTACTAATAGTCTGAAGAACACTGATCAAATGAAAATGGAAGGTCACCTCCAAAAAATAGGAATGCAAAAGTGTTTATATGGTAAATTCTCCATCTCACTGAAATACATGGGTAACCAATTACTACATCTTCCTAGTACATAGGAAAAAAAATTCTAGATACATAGATCACTCCAACATGAAACTAAGGAAGCATTAGAACCAATAGTAGAAAAACCCCCATAATGTTGAAAAGGGAGAGCCAAGATAAGTTCACTGAAACTGTGTGCCACCAAGAATTGCATGTAGGAGTATAAGGGATGTTTCAATGTACAACTAAAAACACCTACAAATAAAAGGGTGTGCAAACTAAGGAACACATGTGCACGAGGAAAAAATCACCAAGATTCAATGCTATTGTGGAAGGGAGACTCACTTGACAAAGGTGTGATGGAGAAAAAGAGGCCTACACTACAACCACATGGCACATTATATCATAGTGTGAGTACAAAAAGAATAATAGGATGTGCAAAATCCCCAAAAACTATACACCAGAATGGAACTTTATCTCAATACGTCTAAAAAAGAGTATGTTCTTACAAAACATGAATAAAATTCCCAAATAGGAAATTTGTTGGAAATACATATAGAAAAGCCTAAAACAAGTCATCCCACACAAACATAAATTTTCCAAGAGCTAAAATGTCCAAGTAATTCACTAGATTGTGAAAACACCAAAAACTAAATAAAATGTACCCAGGGATAAGTATTTAAAAAGTGCATGGACAACTGTGAAGAGCAATAAGAGATCATCTCAACACTATTGGAATCATGAAAATTAGAGAAATGGGTCAAAAGTTATGATCTTGACAATGAAAATAACACCTCTAACTTCAACAGGTTGTAGAATGTACTAATAGCAAAAGAATTAATGAAACCATGTTCACCATTGTAAACTTCTTGGTTCACCAACTTTCCAATGATGTCTAAACCTAAAGGTAACAACTCTTTCCCTTTGGTGGTGGATTCAACCTCAGCTTTTGATGAGGTAACATTGTTTATCCCAAATGCTTTATTGTAGAAAAGTATCTCTTATGGAGTTTTCTCTTGTTGGTAAGTTTCTTGGTTTGAGACTGAATATTGATGTTGTTAGATCCTAGAACAAGAATCATTAGCCACTAAAAGGCCAAGTGAATATAGCTGATATGGAGAAAGGATTCTTTTCATTTTCTTTCTCTTGTGAGGAGGATATGAGAAGAGTCTTTACTAAAGGTCCATGTATCATTTGAAAATATACTTTGGCCCTGCGACCTTGGGAACTGAGGTTGGATCTTTCAAAGTACCTCTTCAACTCGGTTTTAGTTTGGGTTAGGCTGCTTAGTTTTCCCCTAGAATATTGGGATTAAATTATTTTTAAAGCTATTGCAAGTACTTTTGGTATCCTATTGACCATGAATAATATGATGTTTTCTAGAAGGAGGCTTGTGTTTGCTAGGATCTTTGTTATGGTTGATTAGAAGGCCTCTTTTCACATTTTATCTCTTCAAATTCTAGCCTTGGGGTGTGTGAATAGGCAATAAAATTTGAAACTATTCCCTTTTCTTGTTCCCATTGTAAGAAATTGAGTCATTGGGTGAAGTTTTTTCCATCCAAAGTTCTCAAACCTACTTGCAAGATTTGGATGGAAAATAAAAACTTGAAAGAAGCTTAGCCTTAGGTTTCAGTTTTAAGTCGTAATGGAGATTTGGTGCTAGAAGAGGATAGTCTTGTCAAGGTCCCTCCCTCTTTGTTTGAGGTATGCCCATACCCTCCTTATCAACATGAATTGACGGTGGGAAAGGATGGTGTTGAGGTGGTTTCCCCGTTCTCATTCCTTTGATGGCTTAATAGGCATGGGTGAGTTACAGGATGATGAGTCCCTTTCAGAGGATGGCTCGAAGGTGTCACATAAATTAGGGAAGATGGTTGAATAAGTGGTGGTAGGGTTCTCCTAGGAGGTTAATTGTATTGACATATTTAGTCTTTGTGAAGATCAAAGAGATGGTGATGAAGAGCCATTTATTTTGGTTAAAGGGTGGAATAAGAAGAAGTTTTTCAACTCTCCTTCTAGACCAAAAATAGTGTTGACTAGAAATAAAAGAAAGGAAAATTGTGGGTTTGAGGTTAGGGGGCAAGGTAGACCCTTGTCTCGAAAAAATAGAGGAAAAGAGAGCAAGAAGGATATTGCCGAGGGAGTTCAGAGGACTATTTTTTATATGTTCTCAAAGAGCACAACAAGCAAGTCTAAATAAAGACAATCTCTTGGAATATTAGGGGGCTTAACCATTTTCATAAACATGACCTCCTTATAAATCTTATTTAGGACCACATAGAAGATATCTTACTTATACAAGAAACTAAAATGTTGTGTGAAAAAATTGATAAATTCAAAAAAAAATTATTTAATTATTGTGGGTTTCATGGTTTTGATGCAGATGAAGTGTTAGGTGGTATTGCTACCTTCCAAAACCCTAAAACTATGAAAGGTATGGTTCTCTTTGCTAATGCTAATCATGTTGTGACTCAATTTTTGTACCTTAAGGATGAGACTACTTAGGTTATTTTCAATGTGTATGCTCTAAATTTAAAAGGATCTAGAAAGAGATTATGGAATGATATAAGGTATTTAAGAACTTTATTCCCAAACTCTACCTAGCTTGTTATGGGAGACTTCAATACTACTCTCAATGTCCATGAGAAATGGGGAGGTTGTCCAGTTCCTATGGATAGAAAATCTTCTTTAATAGACTTCATTGATAATAATGCACTTATTGACCTAGATATGCAAGGGAATTATTGTGCCTTGTCCAATGGAAGGGTGGGAAAGGACCTGATCCAAGTTAGATTGGATACTATTGTTGTCTCGACAAATTGGTTTCTCAACTATTCCCATGCTCTATCTACCTTAACCAGATGTGGCTTTGATCATTTTCCCATTTCACTTACAACGGATAAAATAGGTGAGAAGAAAGGCTTCCCTTTTTTATTTGAAGCTATGTTTTTAAGGAATCCTATCCCGAGAAATTATATTCAGAAATGGTGGCATATTAAAATTGAAGGTAGTGTGATGTATAGAGCTGCTAAAAAGATCTCTTTTGTTAAAACAAAAATTCAAAAGTGGAATAGGGATTCTTTTGGTCAAGTTATTCAAATTAAAAATTTGGTGAAGGAGCTTCTTGATGTGGTCCAACATGATATCTAGAGTAATGGTACGAATAGGGCATTGCAATTGGAAGAATATGGTCTCTTATCTCACCTTCATGATGTCATAACTAAGGAAGAAGATTTTTGGAAGCAAAGGTCAAGGGAGATTTGGCTATTGAGTTGAGATCATAATGCTAATTTTTTTCATCTTACTTCCTTAAAGCTTAAGTTTGTTGGGTGATCCCACAATAGTGGTTTACAATTTTTGGCCAAACTGGACACTGAAATTATTATTTTTAACTAAATCTCCACATTCAGGCACCTATAGCGGCTAAACCGCGAGGAATTTGAAGATTCAATGCAAACTAGAGTCTCATCACATTTTATCTGTAGATTCTAAAAATATTTTTTTCAAAATTTTTGGAATCAGATTGCACTTCTTTTTTTATCTCCCACGAAAACTGGTTTTTTTTATAAAACAACATTTTAAAAAAGTGATGCACACCGTATAACAACTAACCTTTTTTTCCATGAAGGATCAAATTCTAATTCTTTCGAATTTAGATTTGTAACTCCAATATCTAGTGCTTCCACTTGGTTAGATAGTTTTTTATTGTATATTGTTTCTTTAATCAAGTTTTGAAGTCAAACCAATTACAATTCAAACATAGTGTGGCCATATAATGCATAACCTTTTTTGTATATATTGAAATTAATTTTTATTTTTTTATTGGATCGAGGACTTTAATATCTGGTGCACTCATAATTTTCAAAAAAAAATTTGATAATATGCTATTTTTCCACATGTGTAGAACAAAGACCTTCATTTTCGGTGAAAAACCTATGTTTAATAAAACTAAAAAAAAAAAACATAATAAAATCAAAACATATTAAAATTGTATTCGTTGGATAGCTTGTTTCGAGGAATACGTGATTACAATTGGGTTTGTGATGACTCCTCCATTTTCATCCTCAACTCGAGCTCTGAACCATAAAAATTTTGATATATTTTTGTGTCTTAGGGGGGGATGAGGGGTAAGGGGGGTTGCTCAAACCATGGTTCGATTGAACCACCCTTCCATAAGGGATTTTTTTTTGTTTTTGGGCAAGAAATAATTAAAAGGATTTGCTCGAGCCCCTTATGGGTTCGCTCGAACCAGTAGTTTCGTACGAACCCCTAAAATTAAGTTTTTTTTCCATGGGGTCATATTTTGTGAGTTTTCCTTCCTCACTTGAATTGTAAACCACTATTGTGGCTTCACCCTGTTAATAGAGTTCAAACCATCCTTATGGAAAATTATATCCTTGAGGATCTTGTGAATGCTTAGCTTAGACTTGCTCAAACATGAACAAACAAGTGATCATTAGTTAATAAACAAGTGTAAACCAAACATCCCCTATGAAATTCTTTGAACATATGAATATGAAAACAAATCAAAATATCTTAAACTATGTAAATAAATAAAAAATGAAACTCTATTCTAACACTCAAACCAACATCCCATAGGGGGGTTGGTGCTTCTTTGTTGTGGAAAGAAGCCCTTTCCCAATCCCTTGATAAGCTTGATGATGATTGATTGATCCTTGGTACAAAATTCCAATAACCTTGCTATGAATGATGAACTCTCATTCTAACATGGATGAAATATGGATGAAAATGAGCATAATGATCTTACATGGATTGTGGATTCAAATGAGCATGATGTTCTTACATGGATTTTGGATGCCAAATCAATAGAGAAGTCCTCTATTTATAAGAAAGAAGGATGGAGAAATAAGAAATATGAAGGATGTGGGATTAAACTTGAACCAATGGCATTGTGCCACTTGTCAACATACTATTGAAGAGAGGTGGAGCACATTTTGAACAATGTTTAAGTTAATGCATATAGGTGGAATTTGAAATTCAAAAGATGGCTTGTGGAGGAAGAGTTGTAAGATGAGTTAATGCCAAGTTGGCTCAAGAAAAAGGAAATGTAAGAGGTATAAATGCCATGTTGGAGGAAAATTCCTTTTGGGAGGGAGATTTCAAAGTTGATGGAATATTCCAAAGAGATGTCCTTTTTGAATGGAAATAGGAGGAATTAATAAATCAAATAAATTGATTTACATGTGCAACTTGCAAAAGCTAGATGAATGGAGGATTAGTGTTAGGAGTTAATTATGATTAATTAACTTAGATGAAGTTAGTTTTATTTGACATTTAATTTAGATATTTAGATTTATTTAAATCAAATGAAAGGATATTAGAAGATTAGCAATTTAATTAAATAAATTTGATTTATTCAATTAAATGAAGAACATTAGGATTTAATTAAATAACATTTATTTATTTAATCAAAGGAAGAGTATTAGGATTTAATTAAATAAAATTAATTTATTTAATCAAAGAGAGAACATTAGGACTTAATTAAATAAAGTTGATTTATTTAATCAAAGAGGAATTGTGATGAAATAATTTGATAAAGTGCATTATCTGATTAAGGAGGAAATTTAATGAATTTAATTAAATAAAGATTATTCAATTAAATGATTAATAAAGAAGTGATAAAGGAAGAATCGGTGTTAGTTAGTCAAGATCAAATGCATGATATCAATTGGGATATTTCGAGTGTCTACAGATCCATCTGAAGGTTGTGAAGTACTTTGCTAATGTGCTTAAGATGACTTGGTTTCTAATCAAGATGCTAAGAATGAAGATTTGAAAGCCATCCATGGTATTATCTTTGAATATCAAAATAAGAAGATTACTTGTATTCCTTTTGAGGAGGAAGTTAGGTTTGTTGTGTTTTCATTCAAAGGGAATAAAGTCGTAGGCACTAAAGGATTTCCCCTCCTTTTCTTTTAGAATCTTTGGGACATTATTGCCCTAAATGTTGTTAATGCACGACTAAGAAGTTTTTTGGTTGTAGGAAATTGCTCAAAGAGTTGAATGCAAACCTTATTGTGCTAGTGCCTAAGGTCTCTAATGTTAAGTCTTTTGGTGACTTTAGGCCTATTAGTCTTTACAATTATATTTTCAATTTTTTTGCTAAATTTTTGGTAGTTAGGATTCAAGATATCCTTCCTTCTCTGATTTTGAAGCAACAAAATGGTTTTGTTCATGGGAGACATATTCTTGATTCTATCATTATGATTCAAGAAGTGATTCATTCTCTATCAATTAACAAGAAGGAAGGCTTTATCCTAAAGCTTGACTTGGTTAAAGCTTATGATCATGTTAATTGGGATTTTTTTGGCAAAGGTGTTGTTGAGATTTGGTTTTGATGGAAAATTTGTTTAGCTCATATCTCAGATGGTTTCTTCACCTTGTTTTCTGGTGTTGATTAATGGCTCTCCCCCCTTTTTTAGGAGCTCTGGTGGGCTTCATTAGGGAGGATCAATTTCTCCCTTTCTCTTCATTATTATGGAAAAGGTGTTGGGTAGGTGTAATCAATGTAATGTTTCCACTAGTTCTTTGTTTGTTGTCAAACCTTCTTCTCTTTGTAGGCCTATTTCACATCAACAATTCATCGATGATATTGTTATGTTGGGTGGAGCCTCTATGAAGGAAGTTAACTCTATCAAAGCTATTATGGAAGGTTATGAGAAAGCTTTGAGGCAACTAGTGAGCCTTCTTAAGATTCAGATCTTTTTTCTCAATACTACTCTTCAAGCTAAGTTGCTTGTTATCTTGAAGTACAAAATAGGGATTCTTCATGTGACCTATCTCAACTCTTGCTCTATGATAAGAAAGATCTTGATTCTCTCTACTTAGGCTTCTTGACTAATTCTATTATATTCTTTCTAGGTGTAAAGATGTTTTAGGGTGTGTGCAAGAAGTTGAGTCCACTTTTTGGCCAAAAAGTGGAAGTGTTTTCCTTGATTTTCAGAATTTGTCACATTTTACCTTAAAATTTGAAGCACTTAGAGATGGAATCTTAAAAAAAGTTACTATTCAAAAAATGTAGTACTAGGAGTCTAGTTTCCAAATATGTAATTTATTTCAATACCCAAATGATAAAAATTGGTTATCGATAGGCATTTCTAAAAACCACTGTTTAAAAGTCACTTTTTTTTTTACCATACTTTGACCTAAATAATCATATTTTTCTAAATCCTTTTGGGAAAAGATTCATAACTCACTGAAGCATGTTTTTGATATTTTTTTGTAATTTTTTATTGATCTTTTTTTGTTAAATTTTTATTGGCCATATTTGTTGTTTTGAAAAATCATCGTGTACTCACACATAAGATGACCTAAACTTATCATTTTTTGATTTTTTTTTCAAATTGAAAAGAATTGTTTGAAGTACGTTTTGGTGCAATTCGTTTTACAAAAAAAATATTTTAATAAAAAGTTATTAAAATACTAAAAACCTTGATAATTCAAGTTTATGGACCGGTTTCATTAGAAATTAATTGAAAAATAGAAAAAATAATCAAATTGGAAAAAAAATTACATATTTGAAATTTGCACTATCTCATCTATAATGGGTTTTAATTTTGTAAAACTTTTTTGTAAAATAGGTCTTCAGACATATGTCCAAAGTCACTATTTTCCCATGACATTAAGATGACCTTCAAGTTGCAGGTTAAACCAGGCCCAAAGCTTTGGTTCAGGTCCCTAAGCCATTTCCTGAACCAAAAAGAAGCCAAAAACCTGACCAAAAAATTATATTTTAAAAAACAAGATCTTGTTTTAAAATAGGATCCCGTTTTAAAATGGGATCCGGTTTCATAAAAAAACATTTTTTTTATGGTTCTACAAAACGAGATCTCGTTTTGAAAATTGCTAAAAACATAAAGCTTTCAAAAATGGAAAGTTTTCAAAATGGGTCCTGTTTTGAAATTTTTTCAAAATGGAAATTTAAAAATTGAAAGTTTCCAAAAATGGAAAGTTTCAAAATAGGATCCCTTTTGCAAAACCCATTTTGGAGTTTTGGAAAATTTTCAAAATGGGATCTTGTTTTGAAAATTTTCGAAAAACTGAATTTTTTCAGAACGAGATCTCGTTTCTTCAATTTAGGCTTGGGTCCCGTTTATTAAAAAGAGAGATCCCATTTTTTACAAGCTGATTTCATTGTTTTGCTAAAGGCAAAAACTTCCATGTTTTGTGGACTCATCTTTTTGCATTTACCCTTTACTTAGTAAAGCCAGGAAGTTGCAACTCATTCAAGCCTCTCTATATTCATGCCTTAAGCTTGTTTAAAGCTCTGACTAAGTTCATGGAGAAGATGTAACAAATTCAAAAGTTCTTACTTTGGGCAGGCTTTGAGGAAAAGAAGCAAATCCCATTGGGGGCTTGGGATAATATATGTAAACCTAAGAAGTGGAGAGGCTTGATCATCAAGAATATCAAAAAAAAATTCTTGGCTCTATTATAAAAGATTACTTGGCATCTTTTCTTTGAGAATACTAGATGGTCTTCTATCTTTAAGAACAAATACCTTGTTGGGCTTACAAGTGTCAAGGAAATGTTGGGGGTCCAAGATAATGTCCATGTTGGGTCTTGTATTTGAAGAAACTTGCTTCCCACTTGGAAGATTATTAACGATGTTTCTAGATGGATCTTTGGGGATGGCAATCAGATTAACATTTTGGAGGATGTGTGGTGTGCTAATGGGTTGCTTATGGATTTTTCATGGGCATGGACCCTTTCAAAGACTCTTGCCTAAGGATTTTTGGTTGTAGGGTTGTTGATTACAGACATGAGGGTAAGTGGAAAAATTTGCTAATGATTGATCCTTATTTTGATCCTCTTCAGGATTTCCTATCTTGGATCCATATTTCGTCCCATCCTAACCTTGACAGGATAATTTGGTTCCCTTCTAAGTGGGAGATTCATGATTTCTTCGACTTTTGGTTTATTGTCTAAGACTATTGATCATCCCCCCTTTTAGTGTAAGCTTTGGAATAAGTTTTTAATCCCCAAGATTAATTATTTTTTCTAGCTCTTGGTTCAGAAGAAGATCATTACTATTGATAATGTTTGTAAGTGTTGGTTTTCTCTGCACAATAGATGTGCTTTGTGTGAATGTATTGTTGAAGATTATCTACATATATTTCTTAATTGAATTTTTTTGGAAGTGTGGGGTAGGTTCATATCTCTTTGGAAGCTTGGTTGGATGTTTTTGAAATCCTTGATGGAATTTGTGGAGCAATAGGTTTTTCCCTCTTCTAATCCTTCCCTTTAGTTGATTTGGTCTTTAGCGGCTCCTCATATTGCTTGGTGGCTTTGGAAGGAGAGGGAAAACAAGGTATTTATAGGGGAGAAGCTAAAAGGAGGTGGTTGTCTTTTGAATGATTCAAAATGTTATTAAAGAAAATTTCCTTGTGGGGATTCAAGATAGATAGGGGAATGGTCCAAAAATTTCTATTAGGAAGTATGATGTTGAGGTTGCTACTGAGTGGAATCTTAATTCAAATTTATCTTTCTCTTTGAAGTATTTGAAAAAACCTAGAGAGAATGTTGCTTGGAGAAGGTTCCCAAAAGGGTGGACTAAGGCTAATTTTGATGGGGCGACCAAGGGAAGCCTTAGGCGTGCTAGGTGTGAGGAATGTTAAGAGATGATGATGGTAGTCTTATAGCGGTAGTGGCACTCCTCTTGGGCACTCAAACCAACCACTTAGTTGAAGTTGAAACTTCCTTTAGTGTCATTAAATTGGCATATGAAAGGGGTTTTAAAAAGTTTAGCTTGAGGGGGACTCAATATTATCAATTATTTGGAAAATTTAACCACCCCTGACTAGTTGATTGAGGACATTATTAATGATTCTTTAATCATGTTAAGGACTTTTGAGGAAGTTAGAATAACACATTTTTTTAGAGAGGGAAATAATTTTGTGGAATTTTATGCCAACAGAGGAGTTTTTCTCCAAGCTTCCCAAGTGTGGGAAGGGTACCTATCAATTCATGTAGAGATCCTTGCAATCCTCAATAATGATTTTAATCACATGATCCAAGAATAAAAAGGATGGAAGGATAATGTGTTTATTCTCCTTCACATGCTTTGTGGGTAAATTGTAGCTGCATTTTCTTCTCTGTATGTGTTTAATTTTTGCATAAAGAAGGGTTCTCGAGGTAAAAATGGGACGGGATCGAAACTAGGTGGAGCCTCTATCTTGTGAAGGCTACAAGAGAAAGCTAAAGGTTTGGACCATTTCAATGGTTAAGGGTGGTTTCATTTCGTATATGGAAAGACTGCATGGATATGATCACGAGGTTATGAAAATATTTTTGAGTGGTTGGAAGGAGAGAATGCTGATGATCCAGGGTCTACAGTTTATCATATATGAGGAGCTAATTTTGGTGGTTATTGGGCTCTAGTTACATAGGGAAGGAAGTTTTCTAAAGATAAGAAAGGAAATGACAAGGCATTGAATCACTTCTTCAAAGGAGATGAAAGGGAGAATTTGGTGAGTCTGACTTCATGGGGATACAAGAGAACATCAATTAAGCTAGTCTAGGCTGAAATCATTGAGGTGATTATGAGATATGTTACGCTTGATGGTAGGTTTACTATGATTATGGGTGTTCATTTTAATTTCCTTAATCATTTTATCCATAATATATTAGTGTTCTTTCTTTTTCTCTTGCTAGCTTCTTAGAGGCATCTATGAGTCACAAAAATCCTAATGCTATTTTGCATGAGGATTTGATTTTTCTTATTATGGAGTATGCTAAAGCTAATTTTCCTATGAAACTTGTGAAAGAAAAAGGGAATATCAAACATAGGAAACAAAAAATATCTATGGAATTTGACAGGGTTTCCAACACTATGGGGGATAGGGATGATGGGGATTGGGTGGTGTCTCAGGGTGGGACTAACTCAGTGGTGGCTCTCTCTTCCTCCCCACCGACTTTAGGTGGGAAGAAGAAGAGGAAAGCTCCTTCTAAAAAGGATCTACCTAAGAAAAGTCTAGAAAAAGTGTAGCCTTGGTTAGATGGGTCTCAGATTGGAGAAGATGATGATGGTGGTAGTGTTCAAACAAAGGGTCTTGTGGAAGGGCACAAAATGCCTAGTTTGAAAGGAAGGAGAAGGTGGGTAAGGACAATTATGTGTAAAGGGTGGTGAGAGTGGATGCTTCTCTCTCCCTTGTGAAGGGCCCTATAAAGAATGCAAAGGATGTTGCCAAGATTGACCCTTTTCAGAGGATTTCAACCATCTGATCTATGGCATGAAAAAATGTATTGATGTGTTATGGTGGCTCATGACAGTGTGACAATTAATTTTAAATTAAGTACTTCATGAAGGAGCTCAACAAAGTTAATGTCAAATGGAGGAGTCTATAGGAGAAGGTTGTTGGAAAGGGTGAGGTTGGAGAGAAGGGTTTAGGCTAGTCATCTTCTAAGGTGGAGGAATTAAAGATAAAACTCTCAAAGATTAAGAAAGCTATTAGGGAGCTTAAAGTGGATCATGAGACTTGTATTCAAGAAACTGAAAAGATGTTTCAAAATGTTAAAACTAGTATGGACAAGATCTTGAAGATAAGACAAGTTTCCATTCATAACAGTATGGAAACCTTAAAGATCCTCATTGAAAAACTTTGGGAATTAAGGGAAGAGCAAATGATTGGTGGATGAATTGCTAGAAGAAAAATGAAAGAGCTTTAGGGCAAGGAGAAATATAGTTTTGCGATAGTGGATGCTGAGTAGGGGAGTAGTTCTCATCACTAGGGATAGAAATAAGAAGATTGATGATGAGGAGAAGGAAGAACTGTTGATGATGGTTGATAATAATTATCAACAAGATTTAGAAATTGTAGAGGAATTGAAAAGTTTGAAATAGTTTATTGCATTTTTGTTCTTTCTATTATTTTGGTTCATCAGTTAGCTATTGTGTAGTTTTTATTATGATGTTGTTTGACTATGCATTATTCTATTGTAGCAACATTTTATATTTTTTGGTTTTAGTTCCCTTATGAAAACCTTTCTTTCTAATATAATAAAAAATAACACATCTCATTTACCAAATATCATTACAATACACTGATGTTATGGCCAAAAGAGAAAATAGCTCCTTTAGGGCCAAAGAGGTATTGAAAGGGTCCCTATAGCAATTTGTATTGTTGGCATCAGCATGACATCATGCTAACATCAGCGTATTCTTCGGCCATTGAAAAACAAATGCCCCTACAAAAAATATGGTTGTCAGTTTGTACTGAAATAGCCAAAATATTCCAAGCATCGAGGTATGTGTAGGATCATCATGGAAAAAATAGGCCCTTAAGTGGCAAAAAATTTAGAAAAATCAGAGTTAGGCAACTTGACATAAAAAATTTTATCTATATTATTTAAAAAATATGGGTATGTGCAGGATGGATGAGCCAAAAAGTGGCAATATGATGGGTATGTGGTCGACGATTTTTTACCCTAAATTAATGAAACAAAATGGGTTTTTAAAGGATATTCTCATATTTCCACCAATATAAATTATGCTTTACTTTGAATTTAATAAAATTATTATTCATTTTCTATTCAAATTCTTTAAAGTCTTGATTGATAGATTGATTGAAAAAATCTATAGCTTTCAAAAGGTAACACATTTTTGAATCCAAAACATGCATCACATTCTATGCTCAGCATACTATAGGATTAAAAAGAAAAAATGAATTTCATGAAGTTTTGACCAAGTTAAAAGGGTCGACATACAAGTTTTATATATTTTAAAGTTGTAAGAAAAATTCATAATTAATTATTGACTTGGAAAAATTTACAAAAAATATGCATCACATCGGACATGAGTCTTCTACTTATATCTAAAATATTATCATTTTATTGTGGTTAGGGAATTACACCTACTTATTTTTCCTTTAAATTTAAGTACTACTACATTGAAATTTTAAATTTTCACCAAATACATTTTTTTAAACAAACCTAGTAGTTTAGAAACTACATTCAATTTTCTATAGATTCTATTCTTACATATTTTTAAAATAATATAGATAACTTATTCAAATTTTTAAGTCAAGTTAGGTTGTCATAATAGTGGTTTACAATTCCTGAGAGGAACAATTTTAGCTGAAATCACATATTTTTAGAAAATATAATGATTTAAGCCTTAAAAAGTTCCATTTAAAGGATTCCAATTGAAGAGGGTTTGATCAAATCACCTTAGATCAAACCCCCTTGGATAGAACCTGCTAGTTTTAAACCATACCTATAAATGCGTCTCCTTTACACCTATCAAAATGCTGATAAAAAATCACTTTTGATTTAGATTTTGGGGATCAAATGAATTCATTTAAAATTTATTTCAAATAATTATGGTATTCCTAACAAGCTATCCAATGAATATAATTTTAATATGTTTTGGTTTTGTTATATATTTGTTTTTTAAGTTTTATTAAACATAGGTTTTTCATCGAAAATGAATTTCTTTGTTCTTCACATGTGGAAAAATAGAAGATTATCAAAAAAAAATTGAAAAAATATGAGTGCACTAGATATTGAAGTCCTTGATCCAACAAAAAAAATTAAATTAAATTTTGGCGTATACAAAAAAGTTACGTGTATATAGTCAATCAATTGTAATTCATTTGACTTTGAAACTTGATTAAGGAAAAAATATTGAATAAAAACTATCTAACCAATTGGAAGCACTAGATATCACAAAATCTAAATTTGAAAGAATTAGAATTTTATCCTTCATGAAAAAAAGTTACGTTATCACGTCGCCACTTTTTAAAATGTTGTTTTTGAAAAAATCTATTTTCGGAGATGGAAAAAAGTGCAATTTGATTCCAAAAATTTTGAAAAAATATTTATAGAATCTCTGACAAAATTTGATGAGACTCTGGTTTGCACCATCTTCAAATTCCTCAGCAGTTTAGCCATAGGTGCCTGAATGTGAAGATTTAGTTAAAAATAATAATTTTAGTGTCCAGTTTGGCAATTGTAAACCACTATTGTGGGATCATTGCCTAATTCTATTTTTCTAATTTTTTTGCCAATAAAGGAACTATTTTTTCCATGATGATCCTGCACATAACCATATGTAAGAATAGAATCTATATCAAATTGAATGTGGTTTCTAAACTACTAGGTTTATTTTTTTTAAAAACTATTTGGTGAAAATTTGAAATTTCAATGCAGTAGCACTTAAATTTCAAGGAAAAAATAAGAAGTAGGTGTCTATCTGACCACCCTAACCACAATAAAATGATAATATTTCTTTATAAGATTTTAGATATAAGTAGAGGACTCATGTCCTGATGTGATGCATATTTTTTTGTAATTTTTTTCCAAGTAAATAATTAATTATGAATTTTTATTACAAATTTTAAAAAATATAAAAATTGTATGTCCACTTTAACTTAGTCAAAACTTAATGATTTTTTAATCTTATAGTATGTGAAGTATAGAATGTGACATATGTTTCAGATTCAAAAAATGTAATACCGTTTGAAAGCTATAGATTTTTTTTAGTCAGCCTATCAATCAAGACTTTAGTCGTAATTTAAATAGAAAATGAATAATAATTATTTATTAAATTCAAAGTAAAGAATAATTTATATTGATAGAAAGCTGAGAATCTCCTTTAAAAACCTTTTTTGTTTCATCAATTTTGGGTAAGAAAAAATTCATTAGCCACATACCCTACACATAGCCATCATATTGCCACTTTTTGGCCCATCATGATCCTGCACATGTACCCATCGAGCATATTTTAAAACTACTCGAAATAAATAAATATGTTGTTGGAAAGTATTTTGAGCACTTAAAAAATATAAAAAATCGAAAGCAGTGGTGGGCACTCAAGTGGTACCTCTAGGTGGCATCGTGCTAGGTAGAGCATGCCTAATAATAGGCATACATGCTTTTAAAGTGCTTTTTATTAAAAAAAAATTGCAAAAAAGTTGAATAGTATGGCATTTTGGGTAGCCATGTTGCCCTCAAAAAAACAATTTTCCTCAAAAGCTCTCGATGTCAAAATAGGGAAATTGTTTTATCAAAATTTGTCAAATAAACTTCTTGAGCTCAATGGTGAGGTCATTTTCAACACAAAATGCTCCAAAATTGTAACTACCCTTCAAATTTCAAAAAAAAAAAACTACTTCAAACCCTTGTAGATCTGACCTGTAGAGTCCAAACCAATCCAAAAAAAAGGTAAAAATATCTTTTTTGACAACTTTGAATCTAATGGAAGATTTTGTTTTGGTCTTGGATGCACCAAAAATTCACCCACCTCCAAAAATTGCAAAAAAAGTAATTGAGATTCCAGATCTAAAGTCTATAACCCTTGTTGAAGGAAAAAATCAGAAATCAAGAAAGGGTTCACTAAATCCATGCTCTGATACCATGTTATAATTAGGAAAAACATGAGCCATAGGATCAAACAATGAATAAAGACACCTTCCATCCAAGAGAGATGAAAATAGTAATATGAAATATCCTCAACATGAAAAGGCTAAGGGATGGTGGAATAGTCTATCTCATGAAAGATTGGTGGATGGAACCTCTAAATTTGAAGGGCACAAAGATGCTCATCTTCCATAAAAAACTGATCCAGATCAAGGAGCAACTGAGACACTGGAACAAAATTTTTTTAAGAAAATCTTCAAAGAGAAGTTTCATCTAGAGAAGGAACTTGAAGATTTGAGTGAGAAAATAATAAACCAAGGAATGAAAAATTTAGAATTTGAGAAAGAAAAAAAGTTTATGTTGGAATACAAAAAAAATTGGTTAGGGAAGAAATTTACTAGAAATATCTAGGGACTTATGGCTTTAAGAGGGCAATCTAAACACTAAGTTTTCTCATAACTCAACCAAGGTAGAAATAAGTTAGAATCAAATCATAGATATTAGGAATTGCAAGGTAAAATTCTTAGTGAAGAAGATATACAAAAGGCCAGGGTAAACTATTTCAAGATCCTACTAGGAAATAATGGTGAAGTGGAGGTGATGGATTGCAGTTCCTTGGATAGTGTTGAACCAATAATAAGTCCTGAGGTGAATAACAAGCTGGAAGAACCAGTATCCTCTAAAGAAGTAAGGGTGGCTACATTTCAAATGCATCTAGAGAAATCGTTTGGCCCAGATGGTTTCAATTATTTATTCTATCAAGTAAACTAAGATTTCTTGGGCACAAATTTATATGGGGTAGTGGAAGAATCAAGAAGGAAGAAAACAATGCTTAAAGATTTGAACAATTCCAATATCATATTGATACCAAAAAAAGATAATTGTGAATCTGCTAAATAGTATAGATAACTGAGAGGGGTGAATTAGTTATAATAAGATAATTTTCCTAACTTTAATTAATCTGGAGCAAACTTGAATCAATCAGATGATAATGAACATGAAAGCACAAAGAACACTAGAATTTGCGTGGAAACCCAAGAAGGGAAAAACCATGAAGAATAATTCTCAATTATAAAGTATTGATTAAGGTGACACTGGTTAAGGTGATTTTTACAAGGGCTCACTACCAAGTTGCTCACTATAGGGTGGCTCACTGTCGGTTAGGCTCACTACTTGGCTATTATAGAAAAAGATACAAAAAGGCTCATTGCCAAAAGAGAAAGTCTCACTTCCTATAGAAAATATCTCACTACCAAAAGAAGAATGATGAAAGGAAACCCAACATTGAAAGAACTATCACCAACAACACCATATAGAATCTCACTATCCACTGCCTCTCATCATACACTTTTGCACAATTCACAATGTATGGATATTCAGATTTGCATTCATCACACTTGCTTGCATCAAATAAAAACATCTTATACTTATACCATTCCAAGCCTTCATAATCTCTCAAGTCGGCCAAACATAATTTCATAATTTCCTAGGTTGGCCAGACACAATGTCTTCATAGTCTTCCAAGTCAGCCAAATACAATTTGAAATAGGTCACCACAAAAAAATTCCCACAGTGGAGAGGAATGAAATGTAGACCAAACATAGCCTCCTCGTTCAAATCAACATGCTACATGGTATCTAGACCTAAAGAATAAGATATACACGTTACAATGCAAATCATGTGCTGGAGCTCATTAACCAACTGCTAGATCTATCTAGACCCAAAATAATGTATCTTATTTTGTTACAAGAGGAATGGGACTAGGATAGATACAAACCATAATATATCTTTACAGTATGACATCCCAAATTAGGCCAATCCAGATCACCAAGGCACCAAAACAGAACTTCGGTCAAACAACCAAGATATGTTGACATCAATGACAACCATTAATGGCAACAAGCAATCAACATCATCTCAACACATTCCAAAAATATCCCCCTTTGTCACTGATGGAAACATTCATCAATAACAAACCAATCAACTCAATGTTAGCATCAAGGACCATCTTATCTTCTTTTCTTCTCCTCCTTTGACATCAAAGACAAAGGAAAAAACTCCCCCTGAAAAACTTACTCCGCTCCCCAATGAGGAAGCCGCCAAACATTGATCCAGATAAAAATGAGCATTTAATACCCTATACCAATGCACACCTTGGTGCATGTTATTGTAGACTAGGAGGGGGAAGAACCCTTAACTTCAGCCAGAGATAAAAGTATCTTTGCTCAATAATTTTGTGAAAATATTTACAATCTTCTGTTTTGTAGGTACATATTCATGTTTTACTTCATTGTCTGACACCTTCTCTCTCAAAAAATGATATCTTATGGATATATGCTTCATTCTAGAGTGTTGTATCAAATTCTTGGAAATGTTTATTGCACTGGTATTATCACACATAATTGAGATCGATTCATCAAATGATATGCCAAAATCCTTCAATGTTTGTTTCATCCACAATATATGAGTGCAACATGAGGATTTTGCAATGTATTCGACTTCAATAGTAGATAAAGATATAGAATCTTGTTTCTTACTTGACCAAGCAACCAATTGGGATCCAAGGAAATAAGCTCCACCACTTGTGCTCCACCTGTTATCAATGCATCTAGCCCAATCAACATCAATATAGGTTGTCAAAGTGAAATCTGAGTCCTTTGGATACCACAACCCAAAATCTTCTACACCCTTCAAACATCTGAAAATCCTTTTTATTGTGACAACATGTGATTCCTTAGGTACTTGTTGAAATCTGGCTACTAAACAAACAACATACATAATGTTTGGTCTGGTAGCAATCAAATATAACAATCCTCCAATCATTGACCTATACATGCTTGCATCAACTTTAGGTGAATCATCTTCTTTTGTCAATTTGCATCCGGTAACGATAGGTGTACAAACCAATTTTGAGTTCTCCAACCCAAACTTCTTCAATAGTTCATTTGTATACTTGGACTTAGAAATGAAAATTCATTTGCTATTCTAATTTACTTGTAATCCAAGGAAGAAATTTAGCTCACCAATCATAGAAATTTTGAATTCCTTCTACATTTCATCTACAAAATTTCTACACATATCATCATTTCCTCTGAAAATTATGCCATCAACATATACCACAACAATCAACATTTGATCTGAGTGAGTTCTGTAGTAAAAATTACTATCAGCAGATCCCTTTTGAAATCCTTGTCCAGTCAAGTACTTGTCTAATCTGCCATACTAGGCTCTAGGTGCCTGCTTCAATCCGTATAGAGATTTCTTCAATTTGAAAATAGTATTTGGGTCACTTTTGTATTTGAATCCCTCTGGTTGCTCAATGTAAACCTCTTCCTTCAGTTCTCCATTCAAGAATGTAGATTCTACATCCATTTTATAGACTTTGAAATGCTTAAAAGTTGCAAAAGCTAAGAATATCTGGATCACTTCCATTTGAGCAACAAGGGCATAGGTCTCTTCAAAATCAATACCTTCTATCTGAGTGTAGCCTTTGCAAACCAATCTTTCCTTGTTTCTTACTACCTTTCCATTTTCATCCAACTTGTTCTTGAATACCCACTTTGTTCCAATTACATTCTTGTCTGTCGGTCTAGGAACAAGTTCCCAAGTGTAATTTTTCTCTATCTAATCAAGTTCTTCCTTCATTGCCTTCACCCAATTCTGATCATTACATGCTTCTTCCACAATATTTGGCTCAACTTTAGAGAGTAAACACAATAATACTTGCTCCTGAGCTACTTTACTTCTTGTGGTGATTCCCTTGTTCTTATCTCCAATGATTTATTTTTTTGAATGGTTTTTCAATACATACCTTGGAGTCTTAGTTGTAGTTGTTGGAGCCTCCTTTGTCTCTTCTTCTTCTTCTTCTTCTTCTTTCTTATCATTTTTTCCTTTCTCATCCAAGTAATTTGATTCATATTCAATGTTCCTTTTAGGAGTTCTTTGAACATCTTCATCTACTTTCACATTCGCACTTTCAACCATCTTGTTCAATATCTTGTTGTAACACCAGTATGCTTTACTTCTTGTAGAGTAACCCAAGAATATTCCTTCATTAGCTTTGTTGTTGAACTTTCCAATATTGTCCTCATCTTTCTTGATGTAGCATTTTCTTCCAAAAATTTTGAAGTATTTTACTCTGGGAAATCTTCCATGCCATAGCTCATATGATTTCTTTCCATATTTCCTTTGGAACAAAACTCTGTTAAGAGTGTATACTATTGTGTGTATCACTTCTCTCCAATATACCTGTGGTAAACTTGCTTCCATGATCATTGTTCTACCTGCTTCCTGAACTATCCAATTCATTATTTCCACTACACCATTCTGCTGAGGTGTTCTAGGGGAAAATAGTTGTCTTTTAATGCCATGATTTTCATAGTATTTATTGAATTTATCAGAAATAAACTCTCCTCCTCTATTAGATCTTAAACACTTGATTTTTATGTCAACTTCTTCTCAACTCTTGCCTTGAAAATTTTGAATTTTTCCAATTCCTCTATTTTTTCTCTTAAAAATGAAACCCAAGTAAATTTGGAATGATCATCTATCAAAAGCATGAAATACCTCTCACCTTGTAAGCTTCTTGTTCTAGTTGGGACACATAGGTCAGTGTGTACAAGGTCCAACAATCTAGTAGATGATTCTTCTTTTCTTCGGAATGTTTCTCTGGCCTAATTTCCTTCTTGACATGCTTTGTAGATAGTATTGTTTGGATTGGTCAGTCTTGGAAAATCTTTAACTACTCTTGATAAACTTATCCTTACCAAATTGTCAAATTTGATGTGACACATCCTCTAGTGCCAAAGCTAACTATCATTGGACTGAGACAATAAGAATTTCTTCATATTTCCTTCCAACTGATACATATTCCTAATTTTTCTTTTTCCAACTCCAATAATAGCTCCAAATCTCTTCCGAATCTCACAACCATCATCTTGAAATTCCAATTTGTAGCCATTTTTGTACATCTTTCCAACACTTAGAAGATTATGATGTAAACCCTTCACATAGTAAACATTGTCAGTGTTGTTCTTTCCATCAAATGTAATAGAACCAATTCCAAAAATATTTGCTATTTTATCATCTCCAAATCTAATAGAACCTCCATCATATTTCTCAAGCTTCACAAGCTTACTTTTGGCACCAGTCATATAGTTGAACATCCACTATCAATCAACCATTCATCTCTATTTATTTTAAAAAATAATGCAGTTTCAGTGCTATCATAAGATTTTAGACAAATATTAGAGATATCAAATCTAGGTTCTTACTTCTCCACCAAAAACAAACAATCCTCATGATCTGATTCATCATCTTAAATTCTAGCATTCTCATTGACATAGTAGGAATTCTTATTGATCTTCTTAAACTTTTTTCTTGATCCTCTTTCCAAAAACATAGTTTCTAAATGACCAATCTTTCCACATCTAAAGCATTTAAGAGGCAACATACCTTTGTACTTGTCGGTACCATTCTTCAGCTTTCTTGTGAAATTTTCTTCCAGCTCTTCTAAAATTTCATCATTTGGATCATCTTCTATCTTTGTGGCTTTGAAGGCGGTTTCAAACTTCTCATTTTCCTTTCCAATTTTCCTCATCTCAAATGCAGTCAAGGTGACAAATAGTTTCTCTCTAGTGAACTTCTTTGGATCATAAACTTCCTCAATAACAAAAATCTTGTCATTGTAACTCTCCGGTAAGGTCATCAAAATCTTCCCCATTACATCATCTATCAGAGTCCCTCCTTCATTTTTTACTTCATTTACTACACTTTCAACTTTCTAAAAATAGCTTGCTATATCCTCTCCTTTCATTCTCAAGTTTTCATATTTGTGTTTCCCTGTCAGCTTCTTTGATAATTTGACTGATATCATTTCCTTCATTGGTTTCTTTCAATTTTTCCCAAACTTCATAAGTAGTGCCCAATGAAATAACTTTTGTTAACTCTGTCTTAGATAAACCATTATAGATTGTGTACCTTTCCTTTTCATTCTCTTCATAGTCTAAAATCTCATCTACATTAGAAACACCTTTTGATGGTTCAACATATTTTGTCTCAACAGCTTTCCAAGTCTAGTAGCCTAGAGAAATCAGGTAACCTCTCATCTGCACTTTCTAGAAACTATAGTCGGATCCATCAAATACAAGAATTGTCAGTTTGCATGCCATCAGATCTACCCCAAGCGATTAATCTCTTCTTTGAGGAACCAAAGCTTTGATACCAATTGTTTAAAAATAGTCTAGATAACTGAGAGGGAGGTGAATCAGTTATCATAAAACAATTTTCTTAACTTTAATTAATTCGGAGCAAACTTAAATCAATTAGATGATAATGAACATGAAAGCACAAACAACACCATGCATAAAGAACACTAGAATTTACGTGGAAACCCAAGAAGGGAAAAACCACGAAGAATAATTTTCAATTATAAAGCACCGATTAAGGTGAAGCTGGTTAAGGTGACTTTTACAAGGGCTCACTGCCTAGCTATTATAGCCAAAGATACAAAAAGGCTCACTACCAAAAGAGAAAAGTGATAGAGCCCTTAAAATTTTGAAATTTTGAGCTCATTTTGCACCTTGTAATGGTATGTTGCATCTATGTCCATAAGTAGGGTTTAGGGTTTTAGCTTTGTAACCTTGCTCTCAATTCCATTACATCTTAAACCTTGGGCATTTTAATTCTCTATTGACTTGTTTTACCTAGTCGTCAGTCAATTGAGTTATAACTTAAGACATAAAAGACATCCTTTTATCGACCCTTTGGCTTAGGTTTGTCGGTTGTCTAGTCTTATGTCGTCACTTTAATAATGCTTAAGGTCAAGATGAAATATTTTCATGAAAATTTTCCTTAGGAAAATGTCTGTCTTGAGGGTCAAAATCTCGTCGACCTAGTCATGGCCTTGTTTTAAACTAGCTTTATCAGCATGTGTAGAAATATCATTCATTGGATCTAAGTATCACATCTAGGTCATCCATTGCACACTTTGCAGGAGTTAAATAATGGCCGCCAAAAGGCATGCAAGGTCCGTGATTGTTTGACGCGTGTCCTTGCCATGGTGGGGCCCAATTTGCTTTCATCACATCCAAAGCCCAATGGTTTTAAGATTGGTGGTCCACATGCATTCACAAGATTAGATCTCAACCACCCATCACACACCTCACAACCTTAAATTAATGCTTGTCAGAAGACATGTGAGGTCTATGATCAAGCGACACATGTGTTGTTCCATCTACCTGGGAAAGAAGTGGAACCCATAGGAAAGAGTGGCATGGCTTCTAGTTAGAACATTCTCATTGGTTAACGAGTTGGTGAACTATGGCGACATGAATTCAAACTTTTTTGACTCAATCTGTTTCATTCATCACACCACCTCGAAAGGAGATCAACGACTGCTATTTGAAATCCTACACATGGATATTAGAGCTATTTTGCTTCATGCGAGTGAGCAATAATGGCTGAAAGGACATTAGAAGTTATCATAATTGGGTTGTAAAGGTGCATAAAATTGGTTTCCTCATACAATTGAAGATTCCAAGTGAATGTAAAGCAACTGGGAGATTAATCAAAGTTTTCAAAGCTGCGACGTGAATAGATTAGGGTTTCTAAAAATGCAAAAAATTGTGAGTACAATTAAAAATGTATCTTGTGTTTTATTCGAACTATCTTGAATTATGGCAAGTTGTAATTGTTTTTCTTCTAATTGAATTAGCCTACATGCTTTAATTATTATTTTTCGTTAAAATTACACATAAAATTGTAGTTCTTGGCCAAATTTGTTCAATTATGTGTCTTCTAAGTGCACCTTAGGCTTCTAATTCAAAGAATTAGGTTTTTGAGCTTCTTTGTGTTAGAACCCTAGTTCATTGTAAACTTACCTAATTATCCATGGCTCCCAAAACACAAAGGTCTCATTCTGAAACCTTAGCTAGACTTCTCTATGAAGACATTGTCAACTAACTCATACCCTCAACCAACAAGAGAAGTCAAGGAGTAGCGATATACTATGGCCCTAGAATTTATGAAGGATTAGAGGACATACAAGCTTGTATTAAGGATGCTAAATTTCCTTATACTAGTTGGAAAATGTTTAGAAACTAGTTTAGGAATAGGAATTGTGGGTCTCCCACTTGCAATACCTGGAGATTAGATATGGGGAAACTTGTGGTCCCAAATGTCTATATGGATGTAGACTTGCTCAAGGATATTCCAGCAAGATATGAACCTATGCCTAAAATTGTTAGGGAATGTAATGGTGCTAAGGTGGTTAGGATTACCAAGGAAGAGATTGTAGAAATATTTAAACTATAGGACTAGAATGATGATATGTTCCCCATTGACCTTGATACCTTCACAAAAGAATATGATAATACCAAGGTCTTGTTTTGAACTAGAATGTTGCCAATGCACACTACTTCAATGGGACATGGAAAGAATAGAAAGAAAGTCTAGATTGGAAGAGAGGATAAGGAACCTTTTCCTATGAATTACTTTTCCCACTACTTAAGGAAGACTGTCTACTCCTTGTATGAAATGATTGGATTTGATGCACTTGAAACTATACCAATTGAATATATGTACATGGCAGCCAATATTCAACATGCAACCTTCAATGTAGTCTATGATTTTGCTACTTACTTTTTAGAAAATATGCACATGCGCTTGGTTGATCTTAAGGGAGGGAAGCATTGGGTAAAATTCTAGTGGTATTCCCTTATGATGTGCATGATCTTATATAGGCAAGAAAAGCATTTTGGTGAAGACATGTAATTGAGGAAGGTGGAAGATGATCTTGAGCTATTGGTCCAATGTTGGACCCAAATTCTGGACATGGATGACCAGAAGTTTGATTCACTAGTAGAATTTGGCAAATAAATGACTACGGGTATGTGCAGGATCATGATAGGCCAAAAAGTGGCGATATGATGGGTATATGTAGGGTATGTGGCTGAAAGTTTTTTTACCCAAAATTGATGAAACAAAAGGGTTTTAAAGGAGATTCTCAACTTTCCACCAATATAAATTATGCTTTACTTTGAATTGAATAAATAATTATTATTCACTTTCTATTTGAATTATGACTAAATTCCCAATTGATAGCTATTGAAAAACATCTATAGATTTCAAATGGTATCACATTCTACATGCTTCATATTATAGGATTAAAAAAAAAGAATTTCATGAAGTTTTGACCAAGTTAAGGTGGTTAGACATACAAGTTTTTATATTTTTAAAATTTGTAAAAAATTCATAATTAACTATTTAAAATACAAAAATTATGCATCATATTAGGACATGAGTCCTCTACTTATATTTAAAATTTATAAAAATATTTTCATTTTATATTGGTTATGGTGGTCAAACAAACCTACTTCTTTTTTTTCCCTAAATTTAAGTACATCTGCATTGAAATTTCAAATTTTCACCAAATAGATTTTTTAAAAAAAAACCTAGCAGCTTTAGAAACTACATTTAATTTGCTACAGATTCTATTCTTACATATTTTTGAAATAATATAGATAGCTTATTCAAATTTTTATGTCAAGTTGCCTAACTCTTTTGAATTTTTCTTAACTATTTTTTCATGATGATCCTGCACATACCTGTATGTGACTAACAATAGTAGAATTTGGCAAATAAATGACTAATTTGGTCATTCATAAGTGACTAATTTGGTCATTGGGTAAAATCACAACTAAATGACTAAATAAATGACTAATATTAGACAAATAAAATGACTAAATAAATGACTATTACTCTATTCTTTTTTCTTTCAAATTTGATCATAATCCATAGAGCTTAAGCCCCCCTCATGGGACCCCTACCTAAGTGGACCATTTGGCCACCTAGGTTGATTGGTGCACCAAAAATACCTATTGTGTGGAAGGCATTTCCTCTCGATGCAGTATTAAGGCCTTCCAATATTTTATAAATTTTTTTAAACATTTACATTCTTTAACTTTTATTACTCATTATGTTAATGAATCATTAATGTTTTTAACTATGATTTGAAGCCAGTTTGATTTTCCTATTGTGTTAGGATGTCAAATGTATGAAAGAGAAATTGTGGTTAATTTCACTAATAAAATATGATTTAAACTATCCAATTGCATTTTGAGGGCTATCTTGCAGACACTTTCATTTCAAAAGGTCAAGTAGTTATTTCTAGAAGCAGTTAGATTCAATTTACTTGGATTTTAGAAATGTAATGGTCGAGTCTATTGAAAACAAAAAAAAATCCCTTAATAAAAGAACTTTTTTCCCTAAAAATGAAGATTGATTCACTTCTATCTTCGCTTGCTAATATACTCAACCATATTAATAATGTGAAATAGAAATAACAATGATTGCTTTTGGTATGCAAAAATTTTCTCTTATAGGCTTTATATTGTTAATTATTTTTTAAAAATAGAGTTATTTTATAGTCTACGAAATCAATTATGTGTTGATCATTTTTATAGATGTTAGCTTTTTATAAAAGTTTGAACTCTAGTAATTTTAGGAGCACATCATGCTTATCTTAATTTTCACAACCTATATTAAAATGACAATGTAGATAGATGAATTTTTTGCCCCTAAAAATGAAGATTAATTTTCACATTCCTTCCACACAATAGTTTTTTTTGGTGCATTTTAGCAATAGGTATTTTTGGTGCCTTGGACGGTTCATGTGTGCATTTGGAGGGAATTTTAGGAAGTTGATTTTTGGCATAAAGCATTGTGATTGCACGTTGTAGGGAAGTTTGGAAGTTTAATCAACAATTTGGTGTTTCAGCTCCTGCATTTGAAGGTTTTCCCTTGGTTTGCAGAGTAGAAAATCGTCTTAATAAAGACTCACTACTACATACAAGAGGGATTTAAGACAAAATATTAATTTTGTCTTAAATATATATTTTATTAGTAATCAAGATTTCTAGATAAAACTGTGTGCAAATTTTTCCTCATCAATGTTTTGGATCATACTCCATGATCCATCATTAGGATGATTAGCATATAGAGAGAGAAATGAAAATTAGATAGCAAACTTGGATAGAAATAGGGGAGAGGGTGGTGAGGGAAGGATGTGAGACACACACTCCAAAGGGATGAAAAAGACAAAGGGAGGAGAAAAATAATTAGAGAAATGTAAAGAAGAAATTTAATGAGAAAACCTAGAAAAAACACTTAAATAATTAAACAAAAGGACATAAGAACCCTTAAATTAAAGAAAGGATAAAAGAACCAAACGGAGAAAACCAAAACTAAGAGGGAAAAAAGAAGGCCAAAAGAGAACACGAAGATACGAATAGATATCAAAGAGAAAAAAAATAATTAAAAGGAGAAAGAATGAGACAAATGAAAAATATAAATAAAGAAAAGGAACACAAAAAGAATAAAATCAATAAGTGAAAAACAAAAAATTAAGAGCAACCAATAATCCATATCGTGTTCCAAAGTTCCCCTTTTGGCATAGGTAGGGAGGATGCTGACAAAGGTTGTAGAGTTTTGTTTGACACCTACCATTTGCATTTCCTTGAAATTTTTTAAAACCTTTTCAACAAATCCATTGTATGCATATCTTGTAGCCATTGCATTCCATGAGACAATAGTTCTTTGAGGCATTTGTCAAACAGTTCACATGCCTTCTCTATGCTTCCACATTTTGCATACATGTCTACCAGGGTTGTTGCAACTACAACATCTAAAAAACTTGTCTCTCCTTTATGCTTTGATGGATTTCCATACACTCTTCCACTAATCCCATTTTGGCACAAGCTAAAAGTACACTGGAAAATATGAACTGAATGGATTTGTGGATGCTCAACTATTGTGCAAGCTCTTTGATAATATGACAATAATTTGAGGGTATGTGCAGGATCATCATGGAAAAAACATGTCCTTAAGTGGCGAAAAATTTAGAAAAATCAGAGTTAGGCAACTTGACGTAAAAATTTGAATAAGTTATCTAATTATTTCAAAAATATGTAAGAATAGAATATGTAGAAATTGAATGTAGTTTCTAAACTACTAGGTTTATTTAAAATAAATAAATCTATTTAGGAAAATTTGAAATTTCAATACAATAGTACTTAAATTTCGTGGAAAAATAAGAAGTAGGTGTCTGTTTTCCCACTACAACGACAATAAAATGATAAAAAATTTTTTATAATATTTTAGATATAGGTAGAGGACTCATGTAATGTGATGCATGTTTTTTTGTATTTTTTCCGAAAATAATTAATATAATTTTATTACAATTTTAAAAAATATAAAACTCAGATGCCCACCAACCTAACTTGGTCAAAACTTCATAAAATTCATTATTTTTAATCTTATAGTATGTGAAGCATAAATGTGACGATGATTCAAAAAAATTGATACCGCTTGAAAGTAAATGTTTTTCAATCAACATATCAATTAGGAATTTAGTCATAATTCAAGTAGAAAATGAATAATAATTATTTATTAAATTCAAAGTAAAGAATAATTTATATTGGTGGAGAAGTTGAGACCCTCAAACCCTTTCGCCAACAATTTCAAAAAAGCCTACATGGGCTATCATATCAGCTTACATATTGCCACTTTTTGGCCCATCATGATCCTGCACTTACCCTTGATTCAAATATTCATAAATGGATTAGAGACTTTTTCAGAATGCTCCTCAAATTTTTGGAAGGAATGATGGATTTATAGATTTAGAGGTAAAAATATGAATGGTTGATCAACCATGCACACCTAATGATCAACTATATATGTAAATTGTAATGCATTAAGGGTTATCAACGTGTGAAGTAGGTGCAGCCCTCATCCACTAAACCCACATGAATGCATGCACCTAAAACCCAAGCAAAGCTTACAATTTTAGGATGTGTTCTAGAGTGCTTCATTAATTCAAATATTTTGAGAGGTTCCTTGCAAAATCCATTTTGTGCACATTTTGCAATCAATCATTTCATTGCATGAGATGACATCTCTTTGAGGCATTCTACCAAACAATTCAGGTGTTTTTTCGATGATTCCACACCTTGCATATATGTCTACTAGAGCATTTCCAACTATAACATCTAGGTATCTTTCTAATTACTTTATCTTTCATCAATCTCTTTACTATTTGAACCTCATAAAAAAAATTTAGAGAAGAACATAAGTTGCAGCATTTTTAGGATCCAACTAAAGAAGCAGTGTTGTTGGAAATACTTAGCCCATATTCACTATTAGCCTAACATTACTACATCAAGGGAGCTCCCCTCATAGCTCCACCGATACACCAATGAAAGCATATTGGTAGCACTAGAACATATAGGCAAAAGATAACACAATGTCCCATCGATGGGGCGATAGCATGCTTAACCATGATAGCAATATAATAATCAAGTTAGTTAATTGGTCAGCTAGGTTCGTTGATTAATGTTTTTTGGAAAATTTATGGATTCTCAACTACTATGCAAGCTCTTTGATAATATGAAAATGATTTGATTCAAATATTCATAAATGGATTAGAGACTTATTCAGAATGCTCCCCAAATTTTTGGAAGGAATGATGGATTTATAGATTTAGAGGTGAAAATATGAATGGTTGATCAACCATGCACACCTAATGATCAACTATATATGTAAATTGTAATGCAATAAGGGTTACTGATGTGTGAAGTATGTGCAACCCCTCATCCACTAAAACCGCATGATCCAGACATGCACCTAGAACCCAAGCAAAGCTTACAATGTTAGGATGTGTTCTAGAGTGCTTCATTAATTCAAATATTTTGAGAGGTTTCTTGCAAAATCCATTTTGTGCAATACATTCTGAATCAATCATTTCATTCCATGAGATGGCATCTCTTTGAGGCACTCACAAACAATTCAGGTGTTTTGTCTATGATTCCACATCTTGCATATATGTCTATTAGAGCATATCCAACTATAACATTTGACAAAAATTCCCCTACCATTATGCTTTGGTGCATGTTCATAGCCCATCCCAAAGCTCCCATTTTGGCATAGATAGGGAGGACTCTAGCAGAAAATTTCGCTTTATCCCTTCCAATTGCATTCATTTGAAAGTTTCGAAGGCCTTTTAAACAAAATAAATTCTGCAAAATCTACAATCATTGCATTCCATGAGATGACATCTCTTTGAGGCATTCTATCAAAAAATTCACGTGCCTTGCCTGTGCTTCCACATTTTGCATGAATATCTACCAGAGCATTTCCAACCATAATATCTTACAGAAATCCACCTTTTGTTGTGCTTTGATGGATGTACATAACCTGTCCAAAGCTCCCATTTTATTACAAGTAGGGAGTATGATGGCAAAGGTTGTGGAATTTGGCTTTACACCTGCCAATTGCATTTGCTTGAAAGTTTCTAAAGCCTTTTCAACAAATCCATTTTGTGCATATCCTACAATATTGCAATTCATAGACCACATTTCTTATAGGTTGTGTATTGTCTATGCATTGATGGATATTCATATCTTGTTTCAAAGCTCCTATTTTGGCACAGGCAGGGAGAATGTTAGCAAAGGTTGTGGAATTTAAATTTACACCTACAAATTGTATTCACTTTAAAGTTTTTAAAGCCTTTCCACCAAATTCATTTTGTGCATATCTATTGTAGATGTCCTTAAGCTATATGACAAAGATGTATATACCCAAAGTGTATGTGATAGAAAGAAATTAGGTAGTCATGTCGATTAGTTTGAAAATTTGAATGATCTTGAGTTCATAAGTACATAGTGATAAGTTTTGAAAAATAATATAATTTCTTGTTGCATTTATCATTGAATCAAAGGCCTCTTTTGATTTTAGTAGAGGATGTAGAGAGTGAAGTATTGGCTACTTTGATATTTGGAATTGATGATCTTTTTACTAAATTGATAATTTTTGAAGTTTCTTTTTATTTCTTAGATGTTGAGTCTAATTAATATGTTTAATGTTGTGTTGCAACTTGCAGGTGAGTATGTTGATATGATAAAGGCTAGCATTGTTGATCCTGTAAAAGTTATCAGAATTGCATTAGTTGATGCAGAAAGGTAAAACTATGTATCTTTATTATAATTACTAGAACTTGCGACTACAATATCTGATAGAAATCTACTTCCAAATATGCTTTTGATGGATGTTCATATCCTCATCCAAAGCTTCAATTCACACACGGGCAAGAAAGACACTTTCAACTGTATCAATTACAAATTTATAATCAATAATCAAGCTATTGATCGGCTGTTCAGGAATAAGGTAGTTGTATATCACTAATTGAATATTGTCTATTTGTATGTTGTCTTGCATGAATTCATCTTTTTAAAAATTGTAAGAGATAACTATGAAGCATTCTATCTAGCGCATAAGTTTAGGGTGCCATAGTTGGAAAAGGAAAATAATTTTTTTGAATTTTATCCTTTGTATTATTTGACTTTTCTGAGTTTTCAATGTGCAAATTTTGAAACCTTATTTTTAAGCTATATCTCCAAATTGGAGAAGTGAAAGTGAATACCAGTGATGAAGAGTTTGGAGGAGCTTAAATTGATAGCACAATAGGAAATCTATGGATTTGCAAGGGGATTAAATGGGTCGAGCCCCTATAGGAGGTCACTGCCCTTCCAAAAGGACTATAGTTAAGGATGATGAAAACTGTATAATTATATGAAAATAGGAGTATTATGTTTATATAGTGTTTATAAGTTGTACAGTGTCATTGAGACATTGAATGTAACCAATGAGATTTTGATTTTCCAATGAGGCTTATTGAAGTAAATTTTTAGAGTGGTTTTTTCTCCACTCATAAATATTGTGTTGTGGTTCCTCTTGATTTATAATCTATTTGTGTTTGTGTTTGATCAATCATATTTGTTCAAACATTTTAGTCTTCATTTCATGGTGCTTCTTCAACATTTGAATATCTATGATACTTGAAGTTTATATGCATAAAATTGTGAGGATTAATTTAGATTTGATTTGTAATGACTAAATATATGACTAAAGTAATGACTACATACATGACTAAATACATGACTAAATACATGAATAAATATATGACTAAATTAATGACTAAATATATGACTAAATAAATCACTACCATGACTAAATAAATAACTAAATCAATGACTAAATCAATGACTAAATCAATGACCAAATCAATGACCAAATCAATGACTAAATAAATGACTAAAATAGTTTAGTCATAAATTTGGTCGTGTTATAAATGATTGCAAATAAACCACTAATACTCACGTGACTAAAATTAGTCATTTATATATAATTTTTAGTAGTTTATTTAGTCATATATTATTGTTTGTGTACTAGTGATTATGTGGTCTTCCAAAACATTTTTGCATCCAAGCTCAGGAGAATCTTGGTTGCTGATCCACCAAGGATCCTGAAAGAAATTCATGACTTCTTGAGGCCTATGGAAAGAAGGCCTGAGCTGAATATAACCCATAATTGGGGAGATATCATTGCATATCCATACCGAACTATATTCAGGGTGTATAGGAACAGTGTTTATCATTTTGTGCTGCCAAGAGATGTTACTCTCAGGGTTGGATTTATAGAAGTCATGAGACAATTGGCAGGATCCCAAATGTGTGACTTGCTAAAGAATAAAAAGGGTTCATTCTTCCTTGAGTACACAATATTTTCATATTTTGTGATGGTAAAGGGAGGTTGGATAGCTCTTGAGGAGATCCTTAAGCCTTACAAATTGATGATAGCTCACCCTAGAAACCATGACCTTGAAGGATTCATTCATGAAGTAAAAACAAAAAGGCCATTGGGTGTGTTTGTTCATAATTTCTACTACCCTAAGGATGTTATTAGAAACATTCTTAATCTACAAGTGCAAGAGGAAAGGAAAGCTATGTATCTTTCTTTCAACAAGATGGTACCAAAGATCATGAGGTTAGATCCAACTTATGAGCCTCTTCCCAACCTTCAAGGGAAATGGAACAGGGTAAGGTATGTATTAGGGAATTTTGAGAGTGTTGGTGTGTTGTGAAGAGAAGAAATAATCAAAGGTAAGGGAAAATCTTTGGTAAGTGAAGAAGGATTGTCCATGCAAGAGGAGGAAAGGCATACCTATTAGCCACCCAAAAAGATTTAGGTATATTCTAGGAAAAAGGAAACAATTAAGGAGTAGATAGAGCCAACCCCTATTGCATCAGAGGATTTAAGAGCAACCTCTCCAAGTGGATTAGTCTCATTACCTCTTAGGCAATCCCCACCTATTATAATTGATATTGATTCCCGTCAAAGGAGTTCTCCTCCCTTGGAGTAGCCACCAATTAAGAGACAAAGGATTGAGAAGATCATTGTAGTCGACTACCCTGATAGTGATGAAGATGATATTGCGATAACTCTTGAAGATATGCAACAGGGGATGCCTTCTCCCCCAAGGGAAGTCACATCAAGCTTTGGGACAAGCATCCTAAGATTGGGAAAGGCCAAATTAAGTGGTGTGATTAATATTGATGACATTAGAGAAGAGGCTTGCAGAAAGTTCATGGATGATGATCAATTTATTGCAAAACCAACATTCAAGGATTTTGTATGGAGAGTGAAAGTTCGTGAAATTGTAGAGAGGGTTTCCGTTGAGAGAAGTTTACACTCTAAATTTCCTGAGGGCACTATCCAAGCTAATGTGATGGAAGAAATGAGGAGACAATTTAAAAATATCACACCTAAGGAAGGAAGGGAACTTGTACAAAAGAGTGGAGTTTTATTATTGCCTGAATGGGATATCACTGATGTAGTTGTACTTGATACAATAAGAAGGGATGATAAGCCTTTATTCCAAACTGACGAGGAAGCCAAGTTGATAGTTCAAGGGTATGCATTTAGTCAAGAATAGGATGCACTAGAAATATGGTCATTGTCTCTTAGTTCGAGGAAGCCCAAAGTTGGAGAACTAACAAACTTCAGTGAGCGATTGATTATAAAGAGAGTTGCAAATACTCCAACATTAGAAGCAGCTGGCATGACCATAAATGCTGCTACATTCACAAAAGAAATAATTGAAAATATCACTAAGGATAGTGATATGTATAGAAGTAAGTGCAATGAGATTTCGCGTGAATACAATAAGAGTCAGCAGAGAGTGGTTGAGCTTGAAATAGAGCAAGAATTATGGAAAAAACAAGTGGAAATGTTGAGGTCACAAGGGCCAGCTAGCCTAAGCCATACTGCTCCCATTCCTCCTATGAATCATCCTCTATCTTATCCACCTAAAAAATCATTGATAGTTATTCATTACAACATGGTCCAAGATCCCATTACAATAGAGAAGCCTAATACATCAGGTGCAACTCCATCTCATGAACATACAAGAGAACAACATTTTCAGCAAGTTGAGGTATATAAGAAATTGCTTGAGTGAACATAGGACAAAAAGTATGAGAACAATTCCAAGATTGTTCATACTATTTTGAAGCATCTAAATAAGAAAATTCAAGGTAAATTGAATAGTTTCCATGCTAACTATTATTTGATGCTGAGAGCAATAAGGTTGTCTCAAAGAGTTAGGGAATTGAGAACTCCACTCCTAGAGAAATGGGTTCCTAGGGTTGGTAATTTGAAATTAATGGTAGTTAGGGCTAAGCAGAAGGAGGACAAATATCTAAGGGTGGTCCCAACTTACAAATTTTCTCGTGAAGTTAAAGAACAATAGTTTTGGGGGTATGCTACCCTTTTAGAACAAAAAAAAAAGAAATGAAGGCTAAATATGATGAAGAAAATTTGACACTGTTACCTAACGTTCAACATGCCCATGATGAGGTGAAGCCCTTGTAGATGTGGAAGAATCAGGTACACACTGTAATTGGTTCTCATGAAAAACTTATTTGTGAGAATGTTAACATTTACATACTAAAAGATGCTTTGGAGAAGTTATCTTTCATCATCATTTTTTTTGAAGACTTTGACAAGGAGTCCAATTCAACAATGACAAAGTACTCTCCTTATAGGAAGAAAATGGATGAAATAATTGATTTTAATGGGCCATTTGAGGCAGAGTATGATCAGTGGAAAGGGACATTTATTGATGAATTGGATCTGTGAGTGCAAAAGTGAAACACATATATGTGGTCAAGTATTGTATAGGTCTATCCTTTGAGAATATAATGTATAAAGATATGTGTTTCCTGACTTGAGGTACCACAGGTAAATGTTGATCATTCATGATGTGAATGCTGACTGGGAAGTTTGTTTACCTTTTCTACCTTTATAATTTTTATCATTTTACCCGATCGAATGGATGTGCTACAATGCTTTAAAGGATATTCTTTTCAACATGTACCTTTTTGGAAAGAAGGTTTTCTCCTCGTAGAAAATGGAAACAATCTTTGTCTCATGTGTATTCCCTCCAATGAAAATGTAAATATAACTATAAAGGGAATATGTCTTGTAGTGGTCCAATTAGGATGTGACATGTGTACTCTTGGCCCGAAGCTTGTTTTGCTCCTTTGTTTCCATAAAAGGGAATTCAAGGCCATTAGTGTGGGTCTCTTGTTGAATTTTGGAATCGAATAGTGCAATTGAAAAACACAGAGCAAATATATTTGAAGTCCTTATCTTATGTTTTGAGTCTAGTTAGTAAATTTTGTCAAATGTATTGTTCTTGAGCATATCTAAATGATAATACAAGTTTTCAGAGTCTGTAGTCTCTCCAATTTTTTTCTATATCTGAATTATTAATGAAAACTCTGATCAAAGATCATTTCATTAATCTTCATCGTTATTATGCTTTGATGTATGCTTTGATTTTATCTCTGGTTCAACGAGTCAGTTAAAATGCTTAGATCAAATTGTAAATTCATGTGTAGGATAATTGGATCTGATAAGTAGTCTTGGAATCTGATTATTAATTTGTGAATTGCAAAGCAACCTCACGTAGAACATGGATGTTTAGGATTAAATTTACCTTGCAGTTCAATTTTCTTTGACTCCTAGCCTATAGATATGGCACTGATATCAATTCTTATAATCATTCCTTATAATTCTGAACATCCAATTTGAGAATATCAATTATAAATAATCTTTAAATCAATCTATCTTTTGTCGTGGTTGGTATTGTATCGTATTCTCGGCTTTAGATGTGTAATTATTTCAAGGAAATTCCAGTTTCTTGAAGGATTACTTCTTCCTTTCCTTCTAATGAGAATACATCTGCATTGTTATGCAATGTATCTGTTAATTATTTAGAAAAATCAGGATATACATTATGGGATTACCCTCTTGGGTTTTGTAGAGTGCGAAGTGCAAGAGAAGAACCATTAGTGCTACATCTTGTTTGTTTTCCAATTATCTTGTAGGTATTCAAGAGTTGATTCTGGCAAGCTCATAGATACTTGGTTAGATCTGATTGGTTCGGCAAAAACAACCAGCAAAATGATGACTCTACTCGGGACGTAAGCTTTACAAGTATTAGTTCTCTAGAGTGCCTTATCAAAGATCACTATATTATATGGTGATATTTACTCACAGAGTTGGTCTATTTGAAGTTTCTGCTAAATATTGCTCAAATATTTGTTAGGTGTCCCACCAAAGTTCATGTTAATTTTCCCACCCTCTTTTTTTGAAAGGCTTGTATTCAAAGTTCATTTAAAGCCATTTCATATTTGTCAAAGTTTGTCTAAGTTTCTAAGGATTTGGTGAAATTCGCATAAATCATAACATAATTGCTATGAATTAGTCCCAAGGAATTTGGGTGGAGACTTTGAAGTCTCTACACCAGTACGAGTTGGTGTTTAAAGATATCAAAGAAGTAAAGAAGAAGAATACCAAGAAATTAAGAAATTTGACGGACGTGAAGAAGATCCAAGTACAAATGCGAGGAACTTGAGGCCACATGAAGAAGCATCCAAAGTAGAAATTGTAAGGAGAATTGTCCAAGAACACTCAAGGAAAGTGGGTGAAAGAAAAGGACAATGAAACATGTAAGTCTACTCCCCATCATGTCCTTGAACATGATATTTTTTCTAGTTCTAATTCAGAATGTGAAAGGAATTTACTAGACTTTAGTGATAGCACCTCTACTGATAGAGGAGAGGTTTTTATGAATTCTTTTGTGAATGAACAACCCTCAGACCAAGGCTTATGATCCATGGAAAGGAGGGAGAGAGATAGAATACAAAGAGATAATGTCAATGCTAGACATGCTAGAGTTGAAAGACATTTGATCCCAAATTCCCATCCATATACTCCCATTCCTCTAGACCTATTAACTGAAGGTGATGAATATTCCCATAACACTATTCCAAATCAAGCTAAATTTATAGTAACTTCAAATGTTGATTCTACTTTACCATAGGAGCAAGAAGTTCTCAATGATATGTAACAACTTAGAGAAAGAGCCTTAAGATGCAATGAGAACAGAAAGAAGAGGGATGAAGAGAAAGAGAGAAGTATAAGGGAAGCCATAGTGAAGAGAGACATGTTATAAAGAAAGGTTGATCAAATGGAGGAATTGGAAAGGTTAGCAGCTAAAAATGTCTAGACAACTAGTCCTATTGTTTAAGATATTATAGCCAAAATTCTTGAAGTTCCCTCCATTGACAATGCTACTATAAATTCACAAACCAACACTACTGAAAAGGCTTCTATTCCAGTTAACCCTCCTCCCAAAAATACAAATCATATTCCCCACAAAGCTGATAAAGGAAAGAAACCCATGGAGGGAGTGAAGATAAATGAGGGAGGTCCCTCTAAAAAGGACATACTGCAGAATGAGTCTATCCCATTAGTCGATAGGTTGATAAAGGAAAATGAAGAGTTGGAGAAAAGAATGAAAGAGATAGAACTAATGGATGTAAACACTGATATGAAAAGGAAACTCAGTTTCCTAGAGTCCACTATAAAAGGTCTTGTCCCTGAAACCCAGAGTCCTAAAGCCCACACATCATCCTCAAGTTCTCATGTAAATGAAACAACATCATCTAGTGGAAATCCTTCTATTTCATCCTCATAGCTTGAATACAAGACTAGAACAATTCACTTCAATGATCAACATGATTCCCAACAAAGAAGGTTTGAAAATAATAATGATAGAAGGAGGAATCATGATAATCAAAATGAGGAAGAAGAACCTTTTGGAAGGAGATTGTTGCACACTGATACGTATAGACAACTATCTTTTGAGAATATTCCAGGATATCCAAATCTAGTTCCAGATAATGCAAGGAAGCATTTACATAAGTTTATTGGTAATAATGCTCTCAATGGTGAGGACCATTTAAAAGCTTTCCAAAGTTTTGTGGAGGATTTCAAATTATGGAATGGCGATGTTTCCATGAAATATTTTATGCAATCATTAATAGAAGATGCCAGGGACTGGTACAAGAGCTTTCCTGATGCAAGGATTAATTCCAAGGACTTTTTCTATCAAATCTTTAGAGAACACTATGGAGACCAAACTAATCCTTGGTTTAGGTTAAATTATTTTAATAACATCACAAAGGGGCATAATGAATTGGCAATTAAGTTCAATGCAAGGTTCCAAAAGGAAATGTATAAAGTCCCTGCCTATCTAAGGCCTAATGAAAATGAATTTTTGGTTGTATACTGCAATGCATATGATTTAAAGATGTGTTATCTGCTCAAAGATAAGAATCCACAACACCTAAGAGAATCATACAAGATGGCAGTCAATATTGAAAATAATAAGAGAGCATCAAGTAAAGTGGGAAGAAGGAATGACCCCAAACCTTTGAAGAACCCAAGGGCTCGGAATGAAAAGGTAGTCAAAGCTACAACCCATGATGAAAAATTAGATCGGGTTCTAAGTTTATTGTAGAAGGTGGCCAAGAATGATAAGACACAATTCCAAATGAATGAAAGGCCACCAAGATTGCAAACTATCCCTATCATACAAACTAGCATAATGGAAAACTAGTCAACAATAATCAAAAGAATATCCAAGGTATACCTGATCCTTTACAAAAACATTCCACCAATTTTACTAAAGACTTTCCTTGGTGTGGAGTGTTTCAAATTCCTCACTTTGCACAACAATGTGTTGTTTCTAGATCGGTGGAGGAGTTACCAGAGGATTAGGGAGCTTATGATTCTCCTCATGAGCAGGAAGGAATTGTAAACATGCTTATGACTAAATCAGATTTTTCTTATGATGAATACTTCTTAGATGATGGACCAAATAGAAGTGATGTGGATGTTCATAGGTAGGAGGTGACCTATTACCATCAACAAGTATTCTTAGATGAAGAAGGAGAGAATGAATACATGGTCTACACTCTTGAGTCAGATAATGTTTCCTTGAGGAGACCCACAAATGTGGAAATTGAAAAGTATACAATTGAATTGGCTGCTCGGGCAAGGAATGAATATCATTTAAGGAACAAAACTATGATTGGTAATTAGGGTAGCCTTGGTAGCATGTTTATCAAGGAGAATAATGCAAAAAACAAAGGAACTAAGACAGAGAATAAGAAAGAAGAAACAAAAACCTAAAGAGGGTAAAGAGATGAGAATTTGGGCTAAAAAGGGCCCTAAAGTTAAAATTGATGGTGAAGCTACTCCTCAAACTAAGAAGGCCAAAGATGTGAAACCCAGTACTAAGAAATTTGAATGACAAGGTGAGAAGGTAATTCCTAAAGAATTCATACTCCCTGAGTTACCAAATTATTCTCCTATAGATATGTTCCAAGTATTTTCTCAAGTTAAATTCATAGTCCCACTGCTAGAAATGATGAGAATAGATTATCATAAGAATAAGACAGTTGCTTTCATTAATAATATTACCACGGGAAGTAAGGATAAAGTGGCTACTGATCAGCTTGAATTAAGAAGAATTCAAGAGAAAAATGTTGAGGTCAAAGCGGTGATCAATGAAAATCATGAAGTATATCTGGGAACCACTATTAGAGCCAATCCAAGCCAAGTCAATCCATTTTTTCTAAGCTTGATCATTGATGGTAATTTTCGTAGAAACTGCCTGATAGATTTAGGGCCCTCAAACAATGTAATGCCAGTAAAAATCATGGAAGAAATGTGCTTGAAGGTGAATAGCACTTATGGGAAGTGCTATGCAATGGATTCAAGGGAAGTTCCTCTTATAAGAGTAATCAATAGAGTTCCATATAGACTAACAACCTTCCATGAGGAGTTGTTTATGAGTATCATAGTCATGGACATTCCACCAACTTATGGGATGTTATTGTCAAGACACCAGAGTGCTTCTATGGGTGGGAGTATTCAGTGTGACCTATACTTTGCAAATTTTTCAATTGATCAAAAGGATGTTAAAATCACAATAGAACCAAGGGTTCACGACATGATTAAATTTGTAGAGGAGCTAGAAGAGCCAACAATAATTAACTTTGTGGATACAAGTCTAGACACTTTCTGAGTTGAACAATTGAAACAAGAAGAAGAAGAAGTTGAACCTGCACCGATTGATAAGGAGGTTCTGGATACACCACAAGAAGATGCTCTATGGACTATGTACTTTGATGGAGCTTGTTCCAGGGAAGGTTCAGGTGCAAGGGTTATTCTCAACTCTCCACAAGGAAAAACCTTGAAGTACTCCTTTTTGTTACAATTTTCTTGTACAAATAATGCTGCCAAGTACAAGGTTCTCTTTCTTGGGTTGAAATTCGCTTCCAAACATGGC
>VDFB02367469.1:0-15268 GCA_007258455.2 Sequoia sempervirens
CTTACACAATCTCCCTTTCGAACCTTGACCGTTCTGGCAGTCCCTGGCGAAGTGGCCCCATTCGTTGCACTTCCTGCATTGGATCACGGGCCTTCCTTTTGCATCGTACTGTATCATGTTTCTCGGACTTCTGTTGCTCCAGTAACCTCTAGGGGATGATGCATTGCTATTGTACTGGGGCTTTGGTGGTGTGTTCGGCGGTGTTGACGGCTCTCCATGAGTGAAGAGTACTTGTGCACTTCTGGCTTTTAAGTTGTATGGGCATTCCTTGACAGAATGTCCCATCACTTGGCAGATATCGCAGAATAAGTTCTTGGGACAGTTTGCCTTCGTGTGACCTTCCGCATTGTAGTTCGTACACCACAATTCTCTGGCTTCTCTCGTACTCTCCTTGTCGGCCTTCAATTCTTTCATCATTCGCATCATATCTTTCCTGAGTGCTTGTACAGTCTTGGATTCACCGTCGCTGTCGTCTGTACTCTCTTTGTCGTCTGTCTTCTTTTTCCCTCAGGAGGATGTTTTATTTTCACTTTCTATGTCCATTGCCCGATTGTATGCTTCGGCGTACGACGAAGGAGGTACAACTTTCATTTTCTTTCTTAATGACGGAAGCAAGCCCTCGATGAACCATCTTTTCTTCAACCCGTTGGCCAGCTGTGCTTCCAATTTCCCCAACAAATCTTTGAGTCTTCGGTTGTAGGTCCGCACACTCTCGTGCTTTCCTTGCTTGGTATTGTATATCTCCGCAACAATCTCGCTATCATCCCGCAGGAGTTTGAACTCCTCTTGAAATGCTTTCTTCAATAATCTCCATGTAACTTTGTGTGCTTGATCTAATTCAGAGTACCAATCAATGGCACTCTCTCTGAGTGTCGCTGGAAATGCTTTCAGCCACTGGTCGGGATCATCCTGTCCGCTGGCTATCCAAATAGTTTCACATGTCTTACAGTGTTGTACTAGATCTTCTGACCCATTCCCCATGAGCTTCGGTAGCTTTTGCCGATCCGGATGAGCCATCTTTCCCCGCTGTCCTCCTTGTGTGTTGGACCCGAGTAGACTGGTTTCCCCGCTACATTTCGGTGCGTCACTTGCACTCTCGGCCACGTACAAGTCACTCCCACGTCTTCCTTCGGCGTCCTTGAAACCTTGAGTCTCTTGGGGTTCCCTTTGGTACTCTCTCCGCCTTGGGGTATTGGGCTCAGATCTTCCACTCGTTAGCCGTTCGTCGTCGTCTGATAAGGACAACTCCTAAAAACGTCTGATGCTACTACTTAATTCATCTTCATTCTCATCAGGATCATATCTTCCGATATACGGGGTGCCGAAGGGTTTTCCATCCCCTCCTTCTGTCAAACTTTGGTGCGCTCGTCCAATGGATGTGTCTATTCTTGTTAGATTTTCATATGTTCTTTTAATGCTCTTATTTATTTCAATTAAATCCTCATCCAATTCCTTACCGACTTGCTTCAATTTTCTTCGCCGGTTTTCTTGTTCTTGCAGCCTGAGTGATCGCCGAACTTGCTCTTCCGGAGTCCCGTGCCCGTAAGGTACTCGATTCTTGTCTTTGTTCGGCCGTACGGGCATTTAAAATATGTTTAGGTGATCATTGTTGGCTATCGGATGTACATCTTCGGCTTTTGTCTCGTTCTTCTTCTTCTCGTTTAGTTCGTTCTTCGTAGCGCTGTAGTATTTGTTGTCTTCGGCGTTCCCAATCTTCTTCTTCTCGGAGGTCTTGCAGAATAATGGAACGACGGGCCAGTAATCAGGGCATACGATTCAAGAGATGATTCACCTTGTCGTTTACTTCCAATCTATCCCAGATAACTTCCTTAGGGATCTCCCGTATCTGGGATTCCCTTCGTATGTGATCTCGTAACGATATCTTCCACAGATTAACCAGATCTTCCGTCAATCGGTCTTCCCGTTCCTCATTAGCATTTACAGGTTCTTCCGCCGGTTGACCCATTACGCTGCCATGACGAGTGATGCCCTAGTCCGCTAAGGCAACAGTGCCAAATGTTTGCCTACGGAATGTAATTCAAATCTTACGTACTACTGGAAAACTAGTCATGTGCAGAACATAGAATAAAACAGTAACTAGAAAGATATCATGTGTGAATACCAGAAACTTTATTCATTTTCAGAAATATCATGTACAATCACAGAGTATCACAATGCTTAACAATATAACCATCGACACAACCATCTGCCGACTATCCCAACAAACTACATATAACGTTCGGCGGTGGTTAGATAACCAACCGACACGACGTTTCATAACAACATTATCATTAGTCGGGACTTGATTGCCGCAAGTACATGACATGTATTATTCTTACTAACTATTGTTTTATTGGCAATTGGCCGACTACGACCAAGGCCGACTACGGCCGACAACAAAGTAAAGATATACTACTTACAAACGTATTTTCTTCCTTTTCAAATGTTCATTAAAAATAAATTCGACTTCTTTTGTTTTAAATATCTCAAGCAAAAGGACTCGATTTCTATGTTGAGATTACTTTTCTCTATAGCCAAAATCGAAATATTTCACCATTTAAATCCTTTATTTTTCTATTACCTTTGTTCAATTTCTATTCTATTGAATATTTTATGTCATTTAAATTTATACAATTTCCATTTCAATATCATACATTTATATATTTTATCATATATGTATTTTAATTAAGTGTAATATTTTTAAATATATAAATATATATTTTCCTACATTACACCGTGATATTTATATATATTTACATATATGTAAATATTACCTTAATATTAGTACATATATTTTAAATATATAAATATATAATATATTTACATAGGTACTTATGTATTTATGTATATATCCATAATATAATCACATCGTTAATATATACATTTATACATAAATATATATGTAAATTTGCTAGGCAATAATATTAAATATTATTTTCACCACAGACTTCAGGCGGAATGTGTACATATATACACTTGTGTATATGTATGTATGCGTATATACATGTCAACACGTGTATGAGCATATCCGTCTGCTTAACGTACACATGTATTGATATGTTTGTACATATAGATACGTGTACACTATGTATAGATGTATGTGCATTCCCAATCAATCTTTTATATATCTTTCACATCATTCATACATGGGTCATGGTATAGCAAGTTTGACGTTAAACAATCATATCTCCTAAAGCATAAAGAAGTGAATTCAAAATCCTAATGTCAATAAACAAGCCTATGGATGACTTACCCTTATCTCGACAAACAGACTTGGCTTACTCAATCTATAGTATGTGTGTGTATGCTCAATTTGGTAATTGTTACTGTTTACCCGACCAAGTTCCTCACTGAATGATGTTTCTCCTCTGTCTGAAGGAATAGTCTTCATACCTGCACACCATGACATGACATCGGCAGTCATATGCTCATAACAAGGTAAAACATCTTACCAGTTAGAATAACATTGTTCCATAATTGTATGCAACATTTAATCAAGAATTAAATTAATAGTAGTAACAATCAAATGAAACGATCATTTAAACAGAACACCATTATTGATAACAAGATCATTGTTTTATTCATCATATTGATTCATCTATTACAATCAATTTGCCCTATGAAATAATAGCTATAGAATTCGGGGTGTAACAGTTGCACTAATTCGACTGATCTCTCATAGTCTCAAAAATGCTTAACATCGAAGAGATTGCATTCTCCAATGGAAATATTGCTCAAACCCTGATCACAGAGGAAAGCACAGAAGAAACCTCAAAGGCAAAGTCGAAATAATCATGAATAGAGTTTCTCATTGCCAAAATGCCTTATATCCCAAAGGCACGCATTTCAAGAAAAAATGCCACTTGCAAACATTTAAATATATTAAATCATATTTAAATCACTTTTCAATAGTCGCAATTTAAATACTTGGGTGCCCACTTCAATGCATAAGTGATTTTATTTTAAATCACCTTTATGTAATATTTAAGTGATATAAAATATATAAAGTCAATTTGACTTTATAATAAAGCATTAAGTTAAATAATTAACTCAAATCACTTAAAAATCCATAACTCTTTCAAAACTCCAAATATTCCTGTGCCGTCAGAAGCTGTCAACCCTTGAACTGCCAACGCCTGCTGTGAACCAATCACTGAGCTCTGAAAATGAGAACGACCAACTCCTCTAGAAAATACCACTGACCCTCTAACCAATTCAGTTAGCCCACAAGGGTCCAAGAAATAGGCTAACACACTGTTCCCGAGAATTGACTAGAGCGGGGACATCACATTTTATAAGGTATAAATATATGTATAAATATTAAGGTAATATAAGCATATATATATATATACATTACGATGGTAATGTCGAAAATATATATATATATATAAATATATTAATACTTAATAAAAATACATATATTATAAAATATATAAATATATATATTATTGAATATTTAAAGTGAAAATATTTATAAACTCCTAAGTGAAAATAATTGAAAATATTTAAAAGGATAAATATTAAACTCAAAGGTAATAAAGTTAAAAGATTTAAATTTTTTAACATGAGCAAGTTTATTAAAGTGGACTATTAGTCACTAGTTTTTGAGGAAAAACATAGATACTTCATAAAGTATCGAACCTTTTTCTTAACATAAGGAAAGAAAATATGAATCAAATATTTGGTGCAAACATTTGAAAATAGAGCTGAGAGTTTTCCCGTGGATGGAAGAAAGCTTCAATGCAGCAAAAATAATGGAGGAAATTTTCAGCGCTGGATAATAGGCAATGCTAGCCAGTTGTTCTGTGCTGTAACAAGCTGAAACTTGACAAAATCGCAGCAAAATGAGTCATTTGTTTTCATGCGCTAGGCAGGGACGTTTTTCCTGTAGGTGGCGATTTTTGAGTTTTAAGTTGAATTTTTCTGATAATGATAGCTCCAAGAGGGTTGATTCACTCCTTTTTGAGATGACATAGGGTTTATATGCTTGCCAAGTGACGTTTGATTGAGTCTGGGTGCCTTGTTGTCATTCTACATGCCCATAAAGAAGGAAATTGTTGCAATTATGGGCCTATAAATATTTTCCCAGCCATTCATTGTTAGATATCCTTGTGCAATTTGTTTCTTGCGAATTTGAGAGCTTCCTTGTCCATTATCTAAGCCGCTGTGTTTTCTGTTGCTGCATTTTATCATTTTGCTGAGAGTGTGAGAATTAGAAACTTTTACCAGCTGCTGTTAATTGATTGTGCTAAATCCCTTATAGAAGAGTGAATTAATAACTTCTATTAGAGAAGTATTATTTAAGAGGAGTGACTTGAAGGAGTCATCACTATTGAAAGAGAGTTTTTGCAAAGCAGCCATCTCCAATTGGGAATTCTGGAAGTTGCTGAAAGAGCAGTGCTGGGAAAAGAGCTTATTATATCAGGCATGATATCTATTTAATAATTCTTATTTGAAATGCTGCTCTCTTTTGTTCTTGAGTTTGATATTTGCAATTATTAAAATAATAGCTTTCTATTTATATCGTAGTGGTCATCTCGTCGTTGCTTTTTCTAACTTAACGATTGTTTCTTTTAGAAACATCGTATCTTGTACTCTATGTAAGGAACTCTCGTTCCTCTTGATTAATATAGAACAACATCGATTTTGTAACATGGTATCAGAGCCAGATTGCTCAAAATCGAATTTTTAATTCATAAAAATCTTTTAAGATTTTTTTGTTCCTCTTGAATTGAAAATTTGATAAATCTTCTCTAAAATTCTTTTGAAGATTTTTGTGAGTGAAAAATTTCGAATATTTTTTTTGGTTCCTCCTGAAGAAAAAAAAATCATGGGCTTCCTGTAAGGATTTTTTTCGTGGCTAAAAATCGAGGGTTTTCAGTGTTTATTCCTCACCTGAAGATTGCGTTTTCTTCCTGGCGTGTTTTTGAAGGTCGAGATTTATGTTAGCTAGCGCTTTCTGAAGATCGTAATTTTTCCTGGGTGCAGATTAGTTTCTTCTGATTGCGCGTCTTTGTTTAGGAAAAATCCCCTGACTTTTGGTCGCGATCTCCATCCGCATTTTTGAAGACTCTTCTTGGTCGCCGTTTTTTTGCTCCTTTCAGTCCACGCGATCCTGTTTGTTGCCCACGTTTATTGAAGACTTCGATGGCAGATTTTGTGACACATTTTGATCACGTTCTTGTCCTTTGTCTTTGATGAGATTTATCTCTCGCGTTGGACACGATTTGCAATCTTCTTTGCCCGCAATTTGAAGAATTTTTCTGTGCAATCTTTAGACGCGTTTTGTTATAGAGTTCTGGCTGCGTTTTTGAGCTAATCTTTGGCTTGCATTTTGGTTTTGAAGTAGAACATGATTTGTTCCTGCAAACTCACACAATTTTCTGTAATTTTTTCTGCATTTTTTTAGAATCTTCAAGTCGTTTTTTAGTATTTTTTCTGAAAACGTGACCTGCGGCTAGGGTTTTGAGAAAATCCCCTCTGTTTCAAGTCAGGAAAAATTTTTGATTGCAGATTTCTTGGTGGGTTTTTCGAGATCTTGTTTGGGTTGCATTCCGATTTTTTTGGGTGCTTCATTTTCCGTGCCTTGGTTTTTGTGCAGCTTTGTTCTGGCGGCTAGGGTTCTAGACCCTCTATTTTTGAAGCCGACAATCGATGTTCTGGGTTTTTAAACATTTTTGTCCCGTAAAAGAAAAAAAATCTGTCTTCTGGGTTGTAAACTTCTGAGAGGGTTTATAATTTTCTCCTCAAAAATTAAGAGTTTTTCTCCTGTATACCCTTGTCAGGGTTTCTGTCATTCAGGAGGGCTCTCTGGTTTTTACCGTTTTTTCCGAAAAAATGATGATTTGTAATCTTGGGTTTGGCGATTTTTTCCTCAAAAATCGTGGTTTGGTGCAGTCAATTTTTTGGTTGCAGCTGGGGTGAACATTTGCACATCTAGCTTCTTGCAGTCTATTCTGGGGCGTCATGTCCATCTGCAGAAGATTGGAGGGTTTGCCGATTTTTCCTCAAAATCGTAGTAGCTGTTCTCGGTATGTCTCTGGTTATAGGGAGGGACAATTCTCCAACTTCAGGTTGGACGGTTGGTGTTGCTATTTCCAGAAGTTCTGCAGTTCCTGGGAGGGTTGGTGGCAGACTCATCTCAAGTGGCAGAGTCAGTGGCAGGCTCTTGTCTTTTGTTGCAGCAACGTTCTGAGAAGAAGGGGTACCCTTCTCTGTTCTCTCTGGGTAGTTAGAATGATGACCATTAAGGGAGGGTATTAAAATAATATCTTTCTATTTATGTCGTAATGGTCATCTCGTTGTTGCTTTTTCTAACTTAATGATTGTTTCTTTTAGAAACATCGTATCTTGTACTCTATATAAGGAACTCTCGTTCCTCTTGATTAATATAAACAACATCGATTTTGTAACAACAATTAGTTCATAGCAAATTAGTAATGTCTTGATGAACTTTAATTGCATTTAAGGACAAATGTGTGAGGAATTTCATTGTATTTAAAGGGCAAATGAATAAGGAAAACCAATGCAATTAAGGGTAAATGCTTAGGAAATTCAATGCATTTTAATGGTAGAATAAAAGAACGATTTAAGGATAGAAGGGTTGTAAAAAGGGAATCAAATGTTAAGAAGCTTAAGGGTAGCTTTACTTAATTTGCATTATTTAATGAAGGGTTTTTATGTGCATTTGATTGAGTTTGCAATTTTGTATGATCTTCGTATATGGAGAATACGTAGAGTAATTAATATCTACTAGGAACGAAATGATGTCAAAACCAAGTATGATCTTTAGCTTATGTTAATAGGTTAACTCTGACAAGCTTCACTCCTAGGATAAAGATTTCCTAAATCAGGAGTTAGGATATTAGACACTTGTTTATTGGCTCATTTCTTAGTAGACTGTTTGAGGTACGAAGTCTGGGGTAAACTTAACCCATTGAAGGACATAGCCTATGCATAGAGTAAGGTAGCCCAAAGTCAAATCGGCCCTGAGTAGTGTAAGTGATAGATAACTTACTCAGTCGTTTACTGAACCAGAATACTATGGCCATAGTAATGTAATGTACCTACATCCTCTTAGATCGGGAGATGATTACATTGTTAGTTCATAGTGATCCAATAAGTACATACTAGTTTGGGATTGTGGGATACAAGAATCTAGATATGTAGGGCACACCACTATGCTCATTTGGTTAACAAAATCGGTTACTCAACCAATCCTCTTGACGAAGGGAGGGCCTTTCATTGAAAAATGAATGCGCGGGGGACCGTATTATTAGTTCGTGGTTGGCGGAAAAGCACCTGAGTGATGTTTTTCCTCCACAATCAAACGTCTAAAGAACCAAGATTTGAAAGGGAAGATCCTGGACCGTCTTACTTCTATTTGTGCAAAAGCTGTTTAAGCTATGTATGTACTCTTATGCTTTCGTACTCTGTTATTCATTTTGAAAAGGAAAAAGTTATTTTGTTGTGAAAAGCTTTAAATTGTATTTATATGATGTATTTCAATTTTAAAAGAAAAGAAATTTTTTATTACGGTGTTATTTGCTCGTTTACTTTTGTTATAAGTTGTAAAAATTAAGGAATTTTTATTTCACGTATAGGATAGGTCGTTACATTAAGTCACTTTTAAATTTATTTAAGTGGCCTTTTAATCTTTTATAAAGTCAAATTGACTTTATAATATTCCATTAAGTTAAATAATTAACTTAGCCACGTAAATAAACATAACTCCCTCCAAACTCAATATTTTTCCGTGTCGTCAGAAGTTGGCGAACACTGTGCTACAGATGCCTGCCTTGAATCCACTACTGGAATGAAGGAGTGGGAACGTCAATACCCACCAAATACGGCCACTGACCCCCTAACTAGATCCTATCAGCCTACAAGGGTCCAAGAGATAGGCTAACTCAACTGCTCCTGATAACTGACTAGAGTGGGGACATTACATATCCACAACACATGATGAACACAATTGATGCAAGTCTAGGTTGCTCATTATTTTCTTCATTATTAGGAGAAAAGTGTCAAACATCTCAACTACAGGTGGAAAATATACAAATCAAAATGGTTTTTCTAGTGTCATTGGCCTACAAAAGTTAGTTTGTCTTTTGGGTATTCAATTCATCTCCTAGAAATGATGGTGAAGTGCATTGTACAATTTTCATAATTGCACAATGTTTTCTGTAAGCACAAAAAAGTTGACAATGAGGTTGTGGTTTCAATGATGTTGAATATAATTGGGATGGATGATGATACCATCAACAATTTGGTGAAAATGCTTGGCACAAAAAGAAATATTGGGATTGAGAGGTTGTAGTGAGAGATCCAAGTGACTTGAATAAATCACCAATGCATGATCTCCTTAATTGCTTTAGTAGGCACTCCTTTTTCTAAAGAGATCTAAGAAAATGTGATTATAGATAGTAAGGGAGGTTTCTGGTTCACATAAATGCCAATAGACTAGAGAAGCAATCTAATCTCTATGTTCCGTCATTGTTGTTGAGGAAGAGGAGTTAGTGAAGGAATTCATTGTGAAGATCAAAGGAGTAAATATGGATATCTCTCTTGGACATAGGTACAATCACCCATAGAAATAAAGAATGGCAAAAATTGCAATTATACACGATTGATTGTGAACCAGTCTCGTGCCCGACTTTTTCGTGGTAAAAATCATGTTTGCCTACAAATTGTTGACCACGATTTAAATGCTAAGTCAATGATTTTTTCGCGTTTAATCACGTTAAAATTGGGTAAAAAATGCGTCTAAAATGCCAAAAAAACTCTTGCCGAGCATGAAACCCTAAAAAACCTGCAAAATCCTTATTGATTATGCAATTGCGTGACATTTTGAGGGCATGACTACACATGTGAGTGCGCCAAGATTGCCAACGCGAGGGCACTGAGTCAGGAGGTGAAAAAAGGCTTTCTTTCCTTAAGGATTTGGAGGTAGGCCTTTTTTTTAATGTTCAGTTCACTCTAGGAAAAGTTTTTTGGCATCGGCTGTTCACTATCGATTGATTCTATGTTAACTTAATGCATTGGAGTTGACATCGGCTGTTCACTATCGATTGATTCTATGCTATCTTAATGCATTGGAGTTGACGTTTTGGGTCCATGTTTAATTCCATGGTTTGTTTGACTAGGTCTAAGATTTAAATTTATCTGTTGTTTGTTGCTTTTTGGTCAAAATCTGATTGTATCTTTCATTATAAATAGTTGTTAGGATTATGCCAAAGTTTGTGGTTAGTAGAAGTTCATATCTTAGTAAAGTTAGTAGAATGCCGCCATTGTTCTGTAAAGTCAAACTCTGAATGCCATCAACCAATTTAGAAACAACATTTATGATTTCATGGTAGATTATTGTGGTAGACTCTTATTTATCTTGGATTCATGGCCTAACAAAAGAATTAATAATTTGACATATATCTCCACTTTGTACATATAAATTTAAGGAAATGACTTCAATCTATCATAAAGGTTGCTATGACTGTATATATATAAAATTTAAGGATGGGTCCAATCTAATGTAATGGGTGATTCAACCGTGTAAATCAGCACTAATAAAGTGGCCTTTCAATTCCTATTATCCAGAAAATTACAATTGCCTCGGTACTAGTTATCCAATAAGATGTGGAACTCCATACAACAGCAGAACATAAAATTCATAAATATTAGAACTTCTTGGGTCCATTAGAATTGCTTCAATACTCATAATCCGGTGAGATGTGGAACTCCCTTTGGGAAGGAAAACATAATTAGGGAATTTTATGGTCATGATTCTATTGCATGACTTACTCATCATCCATAGAAAGAGTAAAAATAAAATCCTCTTGACAGAATTTGCACTACATTTTAACAGAATTTACAAGAGGACTAAATCATTTTAATAGATACCTTAGTAAATCATGAAAAGCTAATGTTTTGTAACTCTAGACTAAACAAAACTAGAGGTCTGAACAAAATTCTGGTTTAAATCTTTTCAAACATCATTTATCTCAAACAGTAATAAACATTCAAGTCCTGTAAAGTTCTCTGCTAAATAAATATATATTCATATATTTGGTTACTGCACCCTATGTAATCTAATCTAATGGCACATAAAAGATAAAATTAGAATCAAATGTTTTAAATTAATTTGGTTGACAACACAGGGAGGGTTTAGGTCGGTCAAATAGTTAGGCATTTGATAAGTAAATAAATGGATATATGTGCGTTATAATAGATAGTGTAGATTTAGAGCATAGCAATAGTAGTAAATTTGAAACAGAAAAAAACATAAGTGGCATTTAGCATTAGAAAAAATATAGTATTTAATAAATGAGATCATCAAGAGGAGCAGATGGAGTAGAGTTTAAAATAAAATTAATTGCCCATACTAGTTGCTTAAAAATAATCTTGGTTGTGAAAATAGGAAAGGGACCATAGGATTGGTGCTTTCATAAAGCCCATTTTTTGAAGATGACTAGGATGTAAGACAAAAAGTGAAAATGTAGATAGATATGTATATATGTATTTAAGATACATAGCAGACATAAGAATATTGAAGAAATGCTAATTCATAATTCAATGGTCTATACAGAGTTAAAAGATGTACTACAAAGATAGATAATGGTTTGAAAGTAATTCAATTTGTATCTCTTATAAATGGACAGAATATTTCAGTTAAAAAACTATCTTTAGTTCGCCTTTTGCTTTGGGCTAATTAAGAATGCTAGATTGAAGTAGAATGGATTGATTTAGATCCAAATGAATACAACTTAGATCATAAATACTTTTGAAAATGAGTCCAAATGCAAGGCCAAGACGTCCTTGTTTAAATTTTGAAATCTATAATTTAGCTTGTTGTGAGATAAGTGGTTTCATCAAACCTGGGTTCAATTTCCCTCAAGATATGTTGTGCAAGGCCCTATTGCATTAATACAATTTCAATACTTTGAAGTGTATGCTATGCATGCCTAGGACCCAAGCCCTTGTTTGTGTCCAATGGGCCAACAAATTGGTAAATCCATATTGACCAAGCCAAAAGGAAAAGACAAATGATTTCATCTGCTTCAAGAACATAGAGTAAAAATGTGTTCATTATTAAATTTTATCTTCAAATGGGAAATATGATTATCAATTTTATGTGTGTCTAATATGATTATATATATGCTATGAATTAGTTACAATTGAACTACATAGGTTTTGTCACAGTGACAAAATGCCATGTGGAAGAGAAATAAACTGAAATTTGCAATTTTTACCCAAAAAAGTATTCATGTCTTCAAACTTTCTTGTGGCCTTTGATGTCAAACTGTACTATCAAATCATTTGGATGAGGTAGCTCCAACCATGAAAGATTGAATTAAAATGCTTTTGCAGATTTGATCATAATGCCACATCAAAAAGACTTTGCGTGGACACATTGCACATCAGTCTCAAGTACTACTAAGGTTAAATGCAGTTGGTGTAAGGCTGATATAAATGGTGGCATTTATCACTTCAGATGGAATTTCGAAAAAGAGGCAAGACATGACACCATTGCTTGTATAAAATACCCTGTAGATGTCACATATCAAGCAAAACAAGCTATTTAGGCGATTTTTAAAGGTAAGGCAAAAAAGACAATAACTGGGATAGAAATAACTTCTAACTCTACAGATGCTAGGAGCAATCCTTTGGATGAGGTAGTTAGTGCACAAGAGTCTTTTGGGGAATCTAGGTGAACACTTTCTTCTACAACACGTGGCCCAAACATAGGTGGAGGAAACGTTAATTCTTTCGTCACACCTCGTATTAGACGCGGATCATATACCACTTTGGAGAGTATAGTGTAATGTCCCCATTCTTTCGTGAGCATCAGAGTTGGTGGATTAGCCTATTACATCGATCCTCGTAGGCTAATGTGTCTGGATAGAGGGTCACTTGATTAGGCACTTGGTCAGTAAAAGGCAGTATTGATATCCGGAGTATGGTGACGTGGTGAATTTGCACGTTTGGTGTGTTATTGGAGCTTAAAATATTGATCTTCACCATTTATTTCACTTCCTCAGGCTTAGAGACCATGTGTCTATTATTTAAAGGGGTCACTTTCTATTTTTCAGTTACTATTCATGGCTAAAGTGAAAAAAAAGAATTAACTTAAGTGAATATTGTTTTTTTAATGAATAGTGATTTCAATGTCAAATTATAAAAGACCTTGAGAAAGTTCGACCCATTCAGGCTATGAGTTATTTTGTTGAATGAAGTTTGAAGTGTGGAGTTTGTGGAAGAGAGAAACTAGGGTTTATCAATTTCAGCAGTGGGTAAGCTTGGTTTGGGCTTGTAGTTAGAATTTGGGGCATCTTGAAGGTGTGAAAGACCACCCTAAAGTGCTGGTTATTTTTTTGTTGCTGCATTTTGGAGCTTGGAATTGCTGATAACAAGTTGTTGGAGGCATCTTTTGGAAGGATACTTGCTGCTAGTGATGCCATTCGCTATCCAGAGGTATTTATTTGCATTTTATGAAGACTTTGGAGCTGATTTTTAACAGCTACAGCCAGCCGCACTTTCTAAGGGTTTGATTTGCTCAAAGAAATAAATACGCCTTTCTTTGGTGGCTGATTTCACTCCTAAAGTGGGCGCCCCTGTCAATAGAAGACATTCCATCAAGAAATTGGTAGGAGAAACTTGTATTTAATTTTGTATGAGCATTTGCATGGGCGCGGGTACTGTAGCAGTCACTATTCACAGTGAAGTTTGGCTGTAAGTAAAATTAAGACATAAGATGTATTGTCTCTCAAATTTGATGCAAGTTGTCTATTCCATGTAAGCTCTTATATCATGTAGAATGCATCTTGAATAGCATTTCGAATCTTGCTCAAGTATCTCTTGAATTGTATGCAAGCAGCCCATTTATGTATTCTCTTTGTAATGAAGAAGGTCTCTTAATTATGAAATTGAGTTCATTGCTTGAGTATCATTGGCGTTTAGTTTATTTGTGAGTTCATATTGCATGTATATGCTTGTTACATTCATGAGTATCATTGGCATCAAACATCAAAACACGAAAAGACATTAAGAATCAAACACACAAAACACAAATCAGACCTACAAAGAAGAGAAATTCCAGAATTAAATTGGGGGTTTGAGTCAAATCCAGTTTGGTTCATCACAGTGGTATCAGAGCATATCACTACAGTGGTACCAGAGCATAGCACTACAGTGGTAGCAGAGTGGATCACCCGAGTGTGGTTCATTACATATAGGATGGAGCAAGAATGCCCATGAACAAGCAAAGGTGATTGCAAATTTTTGGTACTATTCTAGCTTGCCATTCCATGTTGCTAGGTCTCTATATTGGCAAGGTATGGTGGATGCTATTGCAGTTGCGATTCTTGGGTTTCAAGCCCCATCTTACGAGACATTGAGTGTTGGTATGCTCAATGATGCATTACAGGATGTTAAGGATGTTGTTAATGGACATTGACTAGAGTGGGTAAAGACTGGTTGCACCATAATGTTGGATGAACAAATAGAAGGAATTGAGCCCTCATCTACTTCCTCGTCTCTTGTGATATTGGCATTATATCTTTGAAATCCATGGATGCATCAAATAGAATTAAATTTTGTAGGTGCATTGTTCGAGTTGTTTGACTTGGTGGTCAAAGATGTAGGGCCACCAAATGCGGTTTAGTTTATTATAGACAATGTTGTTGCTAGGAAACTCCTGACAGACAAATACCCCTCTATATTTTTTATCACATGTGTAACACATTTCCTTAATCTAACCTTAGAGGACATTGAAAAACTTGAATGGGTTAAGGAGGTATTGCAAAAGGCTTGCACAGTTACCAAATTCATCTATAATCACATGAGGGTTTTGTGCATGATCCGTTGTTTCATAGAGAGCAAGGAGCTAGTTTGATCAGCGGTGACAAAATTTGCAACTCACTTCCTTGCACTATAGACTCTTTGCCAAACAAAAAATGAATTTGAAATGAATGTTTCAAACGAGTGGATGGAGTTTGACTTCACAAATCAAGCATATGGCATATCAATGATAGTGGCAGAGTACATTTATTCTACTAGTTTTTGGGATGCTGTTGATCGAGTTGTAGAATTTTTAGAGCATTTTGTAAAAGTCTTGAGGTTAGTTGATGGGGAGAAATTCCTCGTAGGCTATTTGTATGAGGCCATGGATAGCACCAAGGAGGTGATGAGGGTAGGATTGAAATAACAGGGACAAGTATATGCCATTATGGGACATAATTGATAGAAGATGGGATTGACAGATGCACTCTTCTCT
>VDFB02367471.1:0-43736 GCA_007258455.2 Sequoia sempervirens
GTTTCACATTTTCTTTTGTCTTGTCATCTTCTCACCCTTCTTCTTTGGGAGGTTACCTTTCTACTTCTTCCCCAACATCCCTCAATTTCCTGGCTAGCTCTTCTTTGAAGTCCAGATCAAAGGTTTGTACAATAACTCTATCACCAGCATCCTCCTCTTTGTCTCCACTCTCAGAAGATCCTATATCTTCTTCTTCGTCTTCCAATGCCTTCGAAATTTACCTTCCCTGACATTCCAACTCCTTAGATATTTGCATTGTGTCTTCCATTGTTGGTGGTCTCGTTGGAGGTTTTGTGGGTGGAGCACTGGCAAGGACTTGTGCTAGGACAACTTGGATGGTGGGATTTAGAAACACTTGAGAAATCTCATAGAGGACATTCTTCATGTGTCGTGAAAATGCCTCTAACAATCTAAGTGTGGGAATTGGTATTGTAGTTGTCACCATGGAAAACAATGTAGTGGGCGACATGGAGGTGGAGGAAAGTGGAGAAGTTGTAGTGGAGGAGAAATCGACCAATATTATGGGCCTAGTTGGTGAAGAGGAGGCAAGGTGGACCAATATATCCACCACTAGTGGTGATGTAGCAACTACAACTTGAGAAATAGGTGGAGGGGCAACAACATTGGAAGCAGCGAGTGGAAGCTCAGATTGATCTATCTCTATCTCTTCTCTCTCATGAAGGGGATCCTCTTGAATTATAGGAAGTCCCATAGCACTTCTTGACCTCTTATGTTTCTTTGAGGGTGAACCCTCTAAATCCTTCCTTGCATATACTTTAGGATTAGGCTTCTCCTCAGCCTCTTCCCTTTTCCTTGATCTCATTAGCGGACGAGATTTGGATGTTTCTCCTATCAAATTTGTACCAGTAGCATCATTGGTGGCACTATGCTCACTTTTGAGTCCTTCATAAGTTAGGATGACCCCTTGCTGCTTCAATCTAACCACCTGTCCATCGACCCATACCTTGGTACAAGCCTCGATGAGCTTAGTTAGAATGTCGAGGTCATCAAAATTTTGTTCATCCCAATCTATTGTTGGTATTGGTAAGTTAGCAACTGCATCGTACCTTGGGTCCATTACGGTACTTTTTTTCTCTTCAAACTAGTCAGGTATAGGAAACAAACTCACCCTATTTGAAAAGTACGTAGTCATTCACATGTAGTGCCTTGCGCGTACCTCTTTTTCATCTTCAAAATTTTCCCATAGATCTTCAACATGATACATGTGGGTGTACTCCAGTCCCAGTGCCTTTTTATGTGCCTGTAAGGATCCATTCATGGGTGAGCAGTGTGTAGGGGAAAATGATATTCTGCTAGCTCCTTTTTTGAATTTCCTACACACTGAGAGGTTTGCAGCGTGTACATCCCTTGGTGAAAATAAAGGGGATAAGGAATCCCTACGAAATTCCTACTGTTGAGAACTGAGTGTACATGGCACAGCTATCGGGAGAGTTCTAGCAATATGATCCAGTCGTTGGGGTACCGGGGTTGTTTATTGGGCCTATCTATATAGCCTTGGGCATGAATGTATGTGAATTTTGGGTATTGGATGAAAAAGAAGGCATACTATTTTAGGAACACACGAACATTGTGAGAGACTCTTCTCACGAAATCCCCTCCAAGCAACTTGATGATGTGACCCACAAAGGTGGCATTTATCCTATGATAGTCCTTCTTGAAGTTTCTAAACTAGAGCTGGGGATATCTATCATAAAATTTTAATGTATGACTTGCTTCTTCATCAGGCGCCCTAAACAACCCAGTGTATTGTCTCCCTTCATCCAATGAGTAGATTACATAGGATTTCATATAGAATTTGGAGATCCTTTTAACATTCATAAATTGCTCGTGGAAGCAATCACTTATTATTCCTCCCCAATAAAATGAGGCGTGTGTGGTGACATCCTCCTCCCCTCAAAGGATTTTCTCTATGAGATATACCATCCACTCCCAAAAATATGCAGCAGTGGGAAGGCCCATCACCCTACTCAACAGAGTCACCAAGTCATGATAGTCTTCATGGAAGTCACTGTGGAAGAGCTCTTGAGGAACCTTAGCAGCACTGCCCCTTTTTTCTTTAAGCCAATACTAGTTTATAAGCTTCTTATAGCCAGTTAGGTCCTCATCCCACATTGCCTTACATTCTGCTATGGTTGGTAGATCCATTGTCCCAAAGGTAGGGATGTGGAAATTTTTAGTTATTGCTTCACCCGACATATTAGCTAGAATGTTCCCATCTCTGTCAACTATTGTTCATGTGTCTAGTTGATATGCTTGCTGGCAAGCCATGACCAATTCTGGAGCTACAAGGGATGGAGGAAAGCCTACAGCCTTTGCAATTCCACTGCTTTAGATTAGTCTTGCATTGTCAGTCTTAGGATGGACTTTGGCCCTTTGCTTGAATTCATCAATATCGACGTGGCCGTTATTGGTAACTATAATCTCCTTCTAGTCTGTAATGATTTTCAAATGCAATGGCTCTCCCTAGAATTGGTACTTCATCTGGTCTTTGTCTTCTTTCCCATAAGGAACCTTGCTCCATTTATACCCTTTGTCTTTCTCTGCAACCGCCCCTGAGGGTCTTGCACTTGGTTCCATATATCTTGTAGACAAAGGCAAGATTAGCACAACCAACCATGAAAACATGAATTTTATTCAAAATATTGTGTACAAAATCTAATTAGATGATATATCATTCATAAAATAAAACGTCTACCTCAAGACATCGTTAGCAATTTACTGGAGGGATTTTGGACAACCCGGGCCAAGGGGACCGGACTTCCTTGGCAAGAATGTCGTTTAAAGTGTGAAAAGGGTGGGGCAACCTGGGTGGTTTCTCCTGGCTTCATATTTTGACGATTTGAAAGGCTCATGCAAGAGAGGGCTGAATTTAGGCACGTGGGTCAAGATTGGTTTCCAAATTGGAGGTCATTTAGATCCCTATTGGAGTGTCTAGAGATACAAGGCCAAAAAGCTATTGGGGTTCTGCCATTTGGAATAACCAAAGGGAAACAGAATTCCAAGGTCAGAGTCCCGAGGTCCAGGACCTAGGAGGCTGAAGGGAAATTAATGTGCCTCTCTATCTTTTAAATGTTTGAGTCCAAAGGGGCGAGAAGTCGTTGGTGAATTGTTATTTGAAAATAGAGGGAAGCCCTTGGTGAATTGTCATTTGAAAATGATGGGAAGCCATTGGTGAATTGTTGTTTGAAAATGGCGGGCGTTGAACAGAAGTCTAACATAGGAGGCCTAGTGGATCAGACCCAGCACAACATTTTGTCCTTTATTTTTTTCTTTGTTAAGTTCTAGGAAATTAGGATTGTGGGTCCAGAAGGTTGGCAGGATGGACTTACTTTCCTTTTCGTGCTCGCTGAGATGGGAAAAAATCCCAACAGCAAAAACTTGGTGGATAGAGCCTAGTGAGAACAAGGACGCCTAAGTTTATTAATAATTGTCTTCACGATGAATAGAGGCTCAAGGCTGAGGAGACAAAAGGACACTATCAGACAGTCGTTTGGAAACAGTGAAGTCACCACAGAAGTCCGTGGATGAAACTCCATGAACCAGGGCTCGAGGACATGAGGGAAATTTTCATTTTGTTTGTAACTCGGACAACAAAAGGTAAGGAAGACTCTAAGGTCTAGATGGATGGGGCCTATCCATCATTTAGAATTATGATAGTGACATGGTGTCCCGGGGATAGAATCTCATGAGAGTGGGCCTGAGAATCAAGGATGGAGGTTGAGGTTTTCAAATTTGTTTCAAGTCCCGATGACGATCTACCAAAGGAAGTCTAAGGTCGCGAGCCAGAGAGGGCATGTCATCATTCAAATTTCATTTGATTTCTAAGTTTTAAAATAGCAACGGGAAGGCTTGGGTCCAAAGGGTGTGAATTCCCTGTGTGAAGAACAGTGCCAACAAGGTAAAGTTTTGTACTCGGTTTGGATGATGTTTAGGAGATTTTCTTAGAATTCCATCACGTGGCATTTTTAGGTTTATCCATCCTTTATCAATTTAATGTGTTTTCATCTCCATTTATTAAACATTTTGTCACAAAATCACTGAAAACACAAAGGAAGGGCAGACGAAAAACTCACCACAAGATCCCGACGAAGATGGCAACTAAATCCTTGAGGAATTGGTAAATTAGAGAAGCGGGCGCGAGGGCGGCAGGTGATGAAGGAAAATGACCTCTTAGAACCTGCTATGAACTCCTCTAGCCAACCTAACATATGAAAATGACAGGTTGAACTAGATATTTATACCCCTAATTAGCATTTAATACACCCATTAATGCCTGTACGGAGGATAGAATGGTTGGTGGGTTCAAATTTCTAGACAGCGGTGGTAGGTCTGGGACTCGGAGGCTAGAAGGACACGATCAAACGACCACTTCAAAGTTGTCATTTGGAAAAAAATAGTGAAAAGGAGTCTGGGGCCTGAAGGATGGGGTGTCGGCACAAGTTGGTCATTGGGAAACAATGAAGTTGATATAGAGTTATGGGTAGAGAAGTCTGGGAGATCAGGCCCAAAAAGGAAAAAGGCACTCCATTTCGCAACAAAGTCATAAGGATGGCGATTGGGAAGCTGGGTCCCAGGGCACAGGAAGGTGAAGGCCTTCAGCCATTCACGATAGCAAGCACACAATGGAAACCCACCAGGCTAGACCCGCTAGGCCCCGAGGCCATTGGAAGAAGCAAACTGCCAAACAAACTCCGCAAGGAACCAGGACTTAGCAAAAATGGAGGGGATGAAACACAGTCAACTTAAGATGAGACTTTGGAGGCACATTTACCATCTAGGACACAAAAAATGAGGTGGTGACAAAATTACCCCACAAGGTGAAAGAAAAGGGGTTCCCCATTCCAAATAGGGTGTGTGTGCTGAGGGCACAACAAATTGCAGCTCTGTTGGGAAATGCTCTCGAGCATTCTAAGGATAAGTATTCATTCTAAACCCAGAATCTCTAGTTTGGCAGACCAGGGGCCAATATCCAAATGAGAACTAGGAGAATAGGGTCCTTAGTTGGGTCAATCCACAAGACATCTCAGAAGAGTGTGTAGTGAATTCATTCATTTCCATAGAAACGGTGACAAGCAATTGCTAATCCAACCGAGCAAGCTACATAAACTGTCCAACACCAAAAGTAACATGTACATTGCCCCACTGCCAATCATGCATCCATAGCTCCAACGGAGTTGTCGCTATGACCCTGTGGATATTGGTCTACTACCAGCTAGGCGTCCATAGCCCTGGTAGAGTTACCCGCACACCCATATGGTTGCTTGATTCTAGTATTTTTTTCTATTTGTTTGTTTTGATATTTATTTCAATGTTTCTTCTTCTCACTTATCTTTGCTCAACCATGTAAGCACTAAAGACTATGATGGGTTTGGGAACCATGGTGGCCACTAGAGTGGACTTAATATTTTTCACTTACCAGGTTATCATAGTAGCCATTGTATAGTTCTTTGGAAATAATTAAACATGTGTTTTATGCAAGATCTACGATGTGCATAAAAGGATCCAACCAAGGGTTGAGTTCTAAGGAAAAGTTCAAATGAGGAAACCATTCCTAGGTAGTCTTTAAAGACCAATAGTCAAGAATGAGTGTTTAGCCCAAGAACACTAAAGATGGATAGAAAAGTGAACCATTCATCGAATGAGCATGACCACTACATCAGAATAGAGGACACCCTCTTTGAAACAAAATAGTCAGGAGACAAGAAAAATAGAGTGACGTGAAACAACAAAAAACAAGCAAACCCAAAGGCAACCTACTCTAACCTATGTACAAATATTTACAGAGAAGAGCCCGACAGAGCTCAAGCTTAGAGGTAATGCTTTAGGTGCTGCCCATTGACTGGCAATGTGACATCTTCACCAGTTAAGGTCTTTAGGCACAAAGCATTATCTCCTAGAATTTTGGCTATCTGAAAGGGGCCAATCCAAAGTTTGTCGAATTTGTTATGTCCCCCTTTCTTTTCATTGGCCTTGTCCCAGTACAAGACTAGATCTGTGATTCTAAAGGCCTTGATCTTGGCTTGACAATCGAACCAATGTTTGACGATGCCTTGGTGTTTGGAAAAAAATTCTATGGCATGGTCTCATACTTCTTCTAAATGCAAGAGCTCAGCTAACCAAGCTTCTCTACAATCTCCCCCTTCATAAAAGTCATTGTTAAACTGGAGAGTAGGGATTTTTAGATGGATAGGAAATATAGGTTCTAAGTTGTAGATGAGGTGAATAGGGGAATCACCAAGGGCATCACTGTGATTAGGTTCTTGTTTGTGGATTCAGCAAGGCCATTACCTTGAGGATAGTAATTGGACAAATATTTAAGGGAAATTCCATAATAAAAATCCCAAGCAGCAAATTTTATTGAAGCAAATGTAGGTCCATTATCACATACCAATGCATAAGGACAATCGAAGTGATTTAAAATGAAACTTTCTAAAAAATTTGTAAATATCTCAGTTGTGCATTGCCTACATACAATTGCTTTCGTCCATCTAGTCTAGTAATCAGTAGCAGTAAGAATGTACCTATATTCCATAGATGATGGAGGGCTTACTGGACCAATGAAATCGAGACCCCATTGGCCAAACAACCTCACCTCTAGAATAGGTTGCAGCGGTACAATGCAATTCTTCTCCTTGGTAGTGGCGGTTTGGCATGTGTGACAAGAGAAAACATGGCTATGAGTGTGCTTGAAGATAGTTAGCTAGTAATACCTAGCTCTTAGTATCTGATGGGTAGTGGAAGGTCTAGACCCATGACCAGTGCCAAACTTCTCATGAAATTCCTACAAGACTCAATTTGCTTCTTCCTTGCCAAGGCATCTTAAGTAGATGCCTTCATGATTTTTCTTGTATAAAATGGACCCTTGTAGCAGGAAACTGCTACTTTGGCGACTAAGAGCACATTTCTAAACTCCCTGTAGGTGAGACAAGCACTTGTGATTCAGAAAATAATAAACAACATCCTTGTACCATTATCTTGGAGAAACATCTTCCACTTGGTATTGTTGCACAATGAGTTCTAGCCTTGCTTCTGATGTTGCTTCAGCAATTTTTTGGGTAAGTGCTTGTCCTCTCTCTAATCTCATTGGTTGAATTTCCATATCATACTCCTACAGTAACATGACCCATTTGGCTCTTTGTTTTCCCAATTCATTTTGCATGAGTAGCATTTTCACGATTGGGTCGGGGACAATGGTGAACACTTTATTACATAGGATGTAATGTGTAAATTTCTTCACTCCCCTAACGAGGGAATATGCTTGTTTTTCTATTTTGTGGTAGCGTAACTTAGCATCTTTCAAAGGAGCACTCATGAAGGAAATCGGATGCTTGTTCCCTTCATCATCTTTCTGAGTCAAAATTTTGGCACATGAATGTTCTAAAGTGAACAAGTAGGTGTAGAACGGCTTTAGATAGTTTGGGTTGACAAGCATAGGTTCCTCAGCTATTGCTTGCTTAATTTCTTCAAAGGCTTGCTTCGCTTCAGGAGTCCACTCGATCTTGGCATCCTACTTCAACATAGCATTGAGTAGCTTAACAATCTCAACAAAGCCCGTGATGAATTTCCTCACGAAGTTGATCTTTCTGAAGAAGGATTACAGCTCCTTTTAACTACCTAGTGGTAGAATCTTTAGCAAAGATTGGATGTGTTCAGGGTCTATGGAGATTCCCTACTCTGAAATGATATTTCCAAGAAATCTACCTTTAGTTACTCTGAAGATGTACTTCTTCGGATTAAGGGAGACTCCAAACTCGCTACACCATTGAAATACCTTGCATAAATTGGAGACATGATCACTCCGCTTCTTTGAAAATAAATTCAAATCATCCATGTAGATGATTATGCATTTTCCAATCAAATCTTTGAAAGAAATGTCCATGGCATGCTAAAAGGTTGCACCAACGTTGATGAGCCCGAAGGGAATTCTTCTGTAAGAAAAGGTCCCCCACTTAGTGGTGAACATTGTCTTATGGCGATCTTCGTATTGCACCATAACTTGATCTTACCCAAAGTACCCATCCAGAAAGGAAATCATTTGGAAGTTGTTGATAATTTGTAGCACCTCATCCAATGAAGGCACTAGATAGTTGTCTTTCTCTGAAGCTCTATTCAAATTGCAGAAGTCAACGCATAATCTGATCTCCTCATTCTTTTTTCTGACTAGGACTAAGTTGGAAACCCACGTAGAATGCCTGACTAGGAATATAATTCTTGTTGAAAGCAATTTTTTCACCTCTTTGTATATGATTGGTTTTAACAAGGCATTGATAGGGCACTGCCATTGACAACATGGCCTCACTTTTGTCTTAAGAGGGATGGTGTGCATGATGATAGAGGTGTCATAAGTCTTAAGGTCCACATAGATCCAAGCCACCACATCATTATATTGTCATAAAGCATCCACAATCCCTTTCTTTTCCTCTATAGTACACACTTTTTCGATAAAAACATTTTTGATCTCCTCGGCAGTTTCGAGGTTGTGAGCATCACACTAGTTTCTTATGGCTTCCTTCTTCATTTGTCAGTCCTAATCTCTAATATGAACCAAATCAAAAATACGTTCCAGCTGAACTATCCCTCAGGGAATCGTGTTGGTCTTGAGGTTAATTACCCCCTCTATGTTCAATTCGGCTTCTTCTAGATCAACTTCACCAATGATTTGGGTGGCAAAGACATTAGAGCTCATGATAAACTCAAGGATGTGTTTATCATCATTGAAGACTTGAAAGTGAGTGACATTATCTAGGATAGACTATGTAGAAGTTAGCTTAATAGTGAATTTCTTGAGACCTGACAAGGATAGGGGTTGCAGTTGTTAGGGTTAGAGATAGCAGATCTAACAATTAAATGCAGATTTAATAAACAAAAATAGAGAAACTAAAACTTTCATAGAATAAATCATAACACAGAGATTTAACGTGGTTCACCCAATTCTGGGCTACATCCACCAAACCGCAGCCATCCAACACTTTTATTATCCAGTGTAAAAAACCTATTACAATCTTGCGAATAATCACGTTTTTTTCAGCATACTGAAAAATACCCATCCGAACCCCTTTTTACCAAGCTTAGAAGCTTCCAGATTTTCGGGTTCTACAAAATCGGATTTTTCCTTTTTCATTGATTTTTCCCTTTTTCGGTGATCACGCGAAAAAGTAGGACGGGGGGCTAGGGTGTACAGTATACCATGGGCTATACAGTATAGCATGATCAGTCGCCACATACCAACAGCAGTGTGTTGGCTACTTGAGCCAAAGCATCAACTGTGTAGTTTTGAGCACGAGGGATCAACTGGATATTGAATGCATCCAGCCCCTCTAAAAGGTCCCAAACCCTATGTCTATAGTTTTCCAATCTTCTGTCATGACAAGAGTACAACTTTCTGACTTGTTTAATCACCAGTTCAAAATCACCAAAAACCTGCAACATCTTGACATTTTTCTTGAAGGCCATAAGAAGACCATGAACTAAAGCCTCAAATTCTACTACATTATTGGTACAATAGAATTGCAGTATATGGGTAGTGAAATAAGACTTACCTATAGGCCTAATTAGTTCAAATCCGGCATTGGATCCTTGCTTGGACTTGGACCCATCAAAGCATCATGTCCAAAATTTTGAAGGCTCTTTGACATCGAGACCACTAAGGCAATCATTACCTTTAGGTTGTGAGTTGTCATTTATGACTCTTGAGGCAAATAGTAGCTTGGTATGATGGGGATTCAACTGCTCTGATGGTGCTTCCTTCTTAAGAGTGGCTAATTTCTTGACACATTCTACTGCTATTTGGCATAGGCAACATTTGAATTCAGAATGAGTTGCATCATGTACCCTTCACCAATTGGGCAACAGGAGCTCTTGAATTCATTCTTGTACCCAAGCTGAGCTGATTTCGTATGCACTTTTCCATAAATTCTTGGAATCCATCCAACAATCCCAACATGCTATCCTCAGGGGTTTCCTCATCATTGGCTTCTACCAGCATCTCTGTGCTCTGAGGCATATTGGTTAAATCAACTGGAGGGCTGCATTGCACCAGCAGGACTTTGGCCACCATCCCTTCTTCTTGATTCTTTTCCTCTTCTTGGTAAACAAAGGGACAATAATTCCCCAACTTAGTTTTAGAAAATAACACCTCGTTTAGGTTGTTATATTCAGTAATCATGAACTTCATGTGTGGCTCTCACTCAATGTGGATCTGATTGCATAGTCCCTTCCATGGAAGCCACATATGCAAAAAATCCATAGTAGCATATCCATTCAAGGCGTGGGTGAATTCATGTCCCAAGATGATTCCATATGCATCAAGGATATCCACAACTTGGATGTCAATGACATGTTGCATCCTCGGATCTATGGAAATCTGCATTAGGATCTGATTCATTTCTCCCACAATATTTATCTCATTTTTTTCCAATTTAGTCACCTTTTTCCTTAAAGGTGTGGGGGTAATCCTGAGGACTTTGCATATAGCCAGGGGCATGACATTAGCTGACGCTCCAAAGTCGATCAAACAATTGTGTAGCTTTTTTTGAATATCTAAATGGTAGTAAGGAAGGGTGGTGTTTTTAATTTCCCCTAGAAGAATCCCATGGACATGTCCTCTTGGGCCACTTGAGCTTTGTTTTTATCACAATTCTTGTCCTTGATCTGGCCTAAAGGTTGATCCTTGAAGATTTTCCTATTATTCAGATCAAATTCTTTTGCCGATTGCTTACCCACAGAATGATTAGAGGGGGTATCTTTCCTTTTCCTAGTGATGTCCTAGATCATAGGTTCTTTCTTGGGCTCTTCAAAGGTGACCCATTTTGCTGATGTTTCATGTTTTTCTTTGGACTATGGGGTTCCATTAAGTATCCTAAAGAAGGCATGCCTTACAATAGGGACTTTAAGTAATTCAAAGGAAAATAGACTAACTTTTACCTTGTTGAATTCCTCTACTACATATTCACCCATTTGTTTAATCTCATAATCAAAGGCTCGGGCGATGGAGGAGCTATCATGTTGGGCTTTTGTTTGACCAAACTGGTTTTGGGGTTGGCTTTGAGGCTGATTTTGGGACCTATCCTTGTTGAAATATTGGGTAGGCACATGGGGAAGCCCAAGATTGTTGCTAAAATTTGGATCAGGTGGGATACTAAAGTTATTTGGTGGGGTAGAAGTAGTGAAGGTTCCACTCACCTGCCTATTCCTAAGGAAGTAGGACAATTTTCTTTGATGGAACATATGAAATTCATCTACATGTGGTTCTTCCTCATCTACTAGACCATTATCTACTGAATCAAAAGGCCTTGATAAGGTTTCTTCGTTACTTACCTCTTTTACTTCTTCATTCTTAACAGGTGTGACCTCATTCTCAGGCTCGTTGCAGTTGCTCCATGGGAAGGGAGCTCAATTGACCACGAGGCAAGAAGAATCATAAGGCTTAGATGGGATGATGTCCCTATAGCCAGAGCTATCAAAATAATTTTGGACCTCTAATTGGAAGATTTCAGCAACTGTCTGGAATTTAGGACAATCCAACTCGGAGTGTCTGCTTGTCTTGTGAATCCGACACCATCCAGATAGAGTGGCCTTGGTGAGATACACTCCACTGGTCATCTTTTCATTACCGGTAGGTTGATCCAAAGGAGTACGAACACCCCCATTATTAGGTCTTATATTCTACGTGTGATTTTTCCTTTGGGAAGGTCTCCTCTCAAAGTTCTGATTTGAATTCTGCCCTCTATCATAATTTTGTCTAGAAGAGGTGTTGTCTTTGCGGTTATCCCTACCATCTATGTTTTTTTTACTATCTCAATTAAGATTAGACTGGAGGCTGTGTTGGGAGGCCTATAGCTGATTTTTTTATTTATAAGGTGTGTCATCTCCATGGAAATTTTCTTTATCATTTTTTTCAGCTCTTCCAATTTGTCTGTCTCAGTGTTGCTCGGCTACGACACTTGATTTTGGAGAAAGACAGGCGGGGCTGGCAGCTAGTTTTGATGTGTTGGAGGGAATTCAGGCCTCGACAAGTATAATGGTGCTTGTGGCTGCTAAGAGTATATCTATTGCTATTTAGGAGTCTGAGGATAAGTCTATTGTTGCTGAGGCTACAAGTAAGAAGGCACGAGAGGTGCATGATTTATCGGTTGTCCAAGGTACTGGACGATGGTAAGCTGTGGAACCTAGTTCATAAGAGGTATTTGATGGGTGAATGCTTGGTTAAGCCCTTGAACTTGCATTGGATGAGCCATCGGAACCAAAGAGGGTAGTGGACTAGAAATATTCTACCCAAATTCAACATTGGTGACAACAGCTTCTGAATAAGCATTCACTAGTGTGGTAAGTGGTGGGCACATCCTTTTTACCAATGCGAACATGAGATTATCCAATTTTGCATAGTAAACAGGCAGGGACACAACATCGTTGTGTATGTATGGATCTTGAAGTTGAGTCATGAAGGCGCAATGGAACTAAACATTGAAAGAGCCGATCAATTCATTAATTTCTCTTTGGACGAACATAAACTATCAGTATAGCTCCAAAGGGTTGATCAAAATATTATACTTCTACAAGAAAGCATTCTTCATGAGGTCCCATGAGGTAATGGACCCTCTCAACAAATTGATATACCAGTAAAAGGCCTCCTCCCCCAACGAGTATGGAAAGAGGTGGCATGCAATGTCTTCATAATCAATCTGCATATCTTTAATTATTGTTTCAAATATCTTGATATGTTCTTTTGTCATCCTTTGTGGGTCACAAGGATTGAACTTCGTGTAGAAACCCTCTGAATTCTTAGGTATGTCATGATAAGCATTGAATTGTAGTGGGGAAGGATTTTGCACCAACCAAGCCATAATGGGAGGCTGGGGTGGTACCTGTTGCTAGGGAACAACAATCTGGTGCTACACCTACTATAAGATAGCAACTTGGGACTGTACCTGGGTCACAGCTGGGCATGTGCAGGATCATGGTATGCCAAACAGGCCCTTAAGTGGCAAAAAATTCAGAAAAATCAGTGTTAGGCAACTTGACGTAAATATTTGAATAAGTTATCTATATTATTTAAAAAATATGTAAGAATAGAATTTGTAGAAAATTGAATTTAGTTTCTAAAATACTAGGTTTATTTAAAAATAAATAAAATCTATATGGTGAAAATTTGAAATTTCAATGCAGTAGTACTTAAATTTCGGGGAAAAAATAAGAAGTAGGTGCTTTGACCACCCTAACCATAATAAAATGATAATATTTTTTTGTAAGATTTTATATATAAGAGGACTCATGTCGGATGTGATGCATATTTTTTTGTAATTTTTTTCCAAGTAAATAATTAATTATGAATTTTTTTTACAACTTTTAGAAAATATAAAAACTCGTCTGTCTGACCACCTTAACTTGGTCAAAATTCATGAAATTTAATTTTTCTTTTTTTAATCCTATAGTATGTAAAGCATAGAATGTGATGCATGTTTTGGATTCAAAAATATGATACCATTTGAAAGTTAGATGTTTTCAATCGGCCCTATGTCGGGACTTTGTCGTAATTCTAATAGAAAATGAATAATAATTATTTATTAAATTCAAATTAAATCATAATTTATATTTTTGGAAAGCTGAGAATCTCCTCTAAAAACCCTTTTCGTTTCATTAATTTTGGGTGAAAAAAAATTAAATACATACCCTACAAATATTGCCACTTTTGGCATACCATGATCACATGCCATACCGGCTATTTGGACTACACCTTGAACTTGAAGGGTCAGGAGAGAGGCAACTCCCTGACTATCAGAGATGAGAGGTGGAAAAGCAATTTTGTATGGATGAGCGGAGTGGATGAAGGTGAAGGAAGTCTGCTAACTTTGAGGTGAATGGAAGGAGTAAGGAGGTGAGGGAAAAGGTGAAGTGGGTGGGATGGAGGAAGAAGAAGAGGTTATGTCCTCCCTCCTAGTTCTTCTTGCTCTTATAGGAGGCTAAAGTTCTTGGAATTCCCTTACGTTTGACATCGACCTTCAAACTCCTCGTGACCTCTCCGAGGAGAAAAAATCACCTTGATCTAGCTTAGCTCTTCCCTCATTCTAGCTCTAGTTCTATTGATGTGTTTTTATGCACTTGTCAACACAGGTAATACATATGTGCATCACCTATCTTGAAAGACAATCTTCCACAATCAGATTGCAGAACACTATCCCAAGGTTTATAATGTCAAGTCTTGACAATGCTTGGAGTATCTTAGTTGTTTCATGTGATTTGTTGAAATCAAAAGATACACTTATGCAACTAGATATAAATTGAATCCTATGAATTGAAGTTTCTAAGATGGAGATTGATATGTATTTTGCTATAGGTTCAAATAGCAGTTTAAACTCTAATGTTTTCCTTAAGTTTTAGCTTTACAATGTGTAATGAACCTTGGCACAGGTTGTTTCTAAAAAGAAGGAAAAGAGCATGGAAGAGGGAAGGTTCCTAGATTTTCATCTAACTATGAATAGTGATCATGGAGGTTCCACTGTGGACAACTTCCTTTAAACAATATTTCACTTAACCAAGAAGCCTATAGTATCATGAAATCTATGCTATCTTCCAAGGTTTGTGGATATTTTACCATTCATCCACCATATACATGCATGAATAAAGATTAAAGTTTAAAGCAGATTCAAGTTTCAGCCTAGACTAACTTTACACAACCACTTACCAACAACAAATAGCAAAAAGTGTGGACTAGAAGGCATCTACACAGCATAAATTTCTAAAATCACATAACAACATTACCAAATCTATTTAAGAAATCTGAAACCAACTAGAACAATAATGTAAATCTAACTAAAACATCGAACTAATGGAGATTGAATCATGAAACATAAAGAGAAACTTAGAAAATGCACCAAAGTCAATGTATTTTCATTAAAAAATTTGCAGCTTGTCTTTACAACAACTCAACTCTCTCTTAAAAATGAGAGGAGACCCCCTATTTATAGTTCCCAAAAGGTAGAATGAATGGCCAAGATGAGTTTGCATTGTGTGGCCAAGATTCACTACAAGTTAGGGTTCTACCTACCCCTCAATATTTTGCAATTTAAAATACAACTTTTTCTTTATCCCTATTTTGTCCTCTAGTGACAACACTGTAGCATTTTGTCTTTTGTTGATTTCCCATTTGTTGTAGCTACTCTATCAGGAATTCCTCATTAATGATAGGGTTTCCTTCTTGCTTCTTCAAAGCTACATATTCCATGAATTTCAAAATTATAGGCTGGGTCTTGTCAACCTCCAAAATCTCGGATCGTAGCAATTGGTAACTCCACTCCTTGGAGTTGTCCATAAGCTTTTCCTAGTCTTCTTCATACTTGGTAGTGTGGTCCTTGAATAGCTCTAACTAGGTGAAAGCTCAGGCATAAAAACTCATGAAGTCGATGGTTATCTCCTCTGACATTCCATTCTCCATTGGGCTTTTTTTTCTCTAGATCTATTTGTCCTATAGGCATGTCATATCCTATCATCAGCCTCAAGTATCAAGCACAATCTACTCTAGTTTCTTTGACCCATTCAATATCTCAATCTACCTTCTCAAGCAACTACTGCAACCTTTCTTTCCTATTCTCGAAGTCCCGCTTCTAGAAATCCATTAGCCAATGATCATCCCTTTTGAATGCAAGCTCTTTTTCCCAAGTTGTGCTTGGCAGTTTGAGAATAGCCTCAATATTCGAGTAGGTGGACTTATATCTCGTAGGGAAGTCAATGCAAAGTTTTCTTGTACCCTCAAGAGATTGTTGTAGATCCAAGAAATTGTTTGTTGTCCTAACAGCGTAGGTGATGCCCATGTTTCTAGTATATAAGACCTGTCAGTACTACCTATTTGTAGTCTTATCCAATTTCTTTCAGCTGTGAGGCATGGTGGCAGTGGGGTGGGAGGGTAGGAGTATCTGGGTTGGACAGGATGGGCCCTTTCTGCATGGCTGGTTATAAACATTCATGTATGGCTGAGAACTGGACAGTGTTCTTCTTGTGGTTGAACCTCTGGGATGAATGGAGACTCATCTCCCTCTGGGCATTCATTTGGGGTCAGGACTCTGAAAGTCAGGTGGGATATGTGGTAGATCTGCATGCTGGGATGGATCCAGCCTAAACTTTCTCTGGGATCAGCTTCCAGGAGCTTTCTTTCCATCAAAACCTCTGTGGACTTTCCTTTAAGGTGAATTCCTCCTCCACATCTTTGGGATCTTTATCCTAGGAGCATCGCTGGTTTCTTGGTGTCACCTCTGACCTACTCATGGTCTGAATGTTATTCTGGGTTGGGCAGACCTAGGATGCCTTATTTCTTTCTGCGTCTCCTCTTCCACTTTCCTTGTCTTGCATTCATACTCCTGGGAGTTGGTGCTAGGCTTGGAACATTTGACCTCTACTTTAGGTCAGACATATTGTGTTTCATGGGAGGCACTCCTTCCATTTCCTTCTATCTTCATGTCCTGGGCGTGCTCCTTTTCTTCACTAAGCTCTCTTGTAAGATAGGGAAAAATCAACGAGTTTAATATTGAAAACAATAAACTAATTAAATCCTATCAAGCACCATGGAAACAAAAACTAGAGATGAAAATAAAAATAAACAAAAGATACATACAAATGTTTCAAACTGGAGCTTGATTCCAATCTCCATGTCTCTTCTCCACATAAGAATCTGATATTTTTGAAGGTTGATTGTTTAGGAGGAAAGTTAGTTTACTCAATTATATATATTCTACTTGAAAGGTAGATGAGAATGGATGGAAAGATTCAGAATCTGATTTTGATAGGTGAGGATGCTGAGTAGAAGATTCAATGCAAATGGCCTGTGAAAGGTTAGACTTATAGAGTTTCGATGTGGATAGAGATAAGATTTGATAAGATTCAATAAGGATTTTATTTTTGACAAAAGAGGAAATACAATGAGATGAGATAAGATTTTTAAAAAGATGGAAAGATTTTGATTGTTTTAAAGGAAATAAAAACAAGATAGAATAAGATGTAGAAAAGATAGAAAGATTTTGATTCTCTTTTAAAGGAAATAAATCCTGAAAAAGATGAGAAGGATAATTGATGAATTATCTAATTAAATAAAATAATTAGATACACATGATTTTCAATTTTGGAAAGAAAGCGAGAATATCCTTTTAGATTTTATTAATTAAATAAATATTTGATTTATTAAATTAATGTTAAATTTATGATTTCATTAATTAAATAATATAATTTATTTAATTAACATTAGAAGCATGAATAGAAATGATTTAATTTATTAAATAATATAAATTATTTAATTAACATTAGAGGAATGGATGGAAATGATTTAATTAATTAAATAATATAAATTATTTAATTAACATTAGAGGAATGGATGGATTATGCATAGGAAGCGAATAAATGAAATTAGTCAAATAAATAAGATTTATTTAACTAATTAGGTGATAACATGGGTACCTAGGGAAAAACATACTACAAGATGTCTAAATGATGCAATGTTGTGACAAGGTATCGTAAGAGGGCATTTTTTGGTGTCTACATTTTGCCCCTCTTTAAGATGATGTTCAACATGATATTTGTGTTGAGTAACATCATTTCAAAGAAGCTAAGGTATGGATAGAGGAAAATGGATGATGATATCAGAATATGATGATGATGGAATAATGATGCCCCCTCAAGAGGATAGGCAGGTTGGACAAACACGGGTAGGCTCTCGAAATGAAAGGGATGGGTCAAGAACTAAAGATGAAGGAATTGATAGAAGAAATGAAGGATGAATTATGCTACAATGAAAGTGAGCAACCATGATGTTTGATTTAGCACTAGACGTTATGCACCAAGGTATAAGGACCAAGTGACGATGTGTCGTGTGCCCTAGTGCAATACAACCTTGTCTAGACATATGAGGATGTAGACTTAGAGCATTAAAGTCCTAATGCACAAAAGGTATGATATGACCTTAGATGCAAAGGATAGTGCAAAAAGCTACTCCAACATACACAAGATATGAATATTAGCTGGAATGATACATATTTGATACAAATGCAAGATAAAATGATAACACACACAAGCAAGCAAGCAAGCAAGCAAGCAAGCATGGACAAATGATACAAAAATAAATAAGGAATTGCCCCTGTCAAGTTGTAAACCGATGTATAATTGATGGATTGATTTTGATTGATGATGATAGTGTTGTCATTGTGGGGAGTGATATATCCCTAGATCAACACAAGGATGATTGATAATTGATTGATTGGGTTTACAACAAGATAAGGATCAAGACCAAAGGACGTGATTGGATAATTTGACAAGATTGATCAACTTGATTGGTATGGATTAAGGATTGACTTGCATTTGGACTATTGCTTTGATTGATTCGATTGATTTGAAGAAAATGTTTGTAATGATATCATGATTGATTGGATGATAGGATGTGATGAAGTGAATAGAAGAATTGATGTGATTGGAATGATTTAGGTTGAAGTGATTTGATTAGATGATTGATTGATTGAATTGAGTAATTTATTTGATTGGAATGATTTTTATTGATTAGATTGATGAAGAAATGAATTGATTTGATGATAATGATTAGATTGATTAGAAGAAGTGATGTGGTTTGATTTTATTTCTTGGATTTTTGTTTGCTATTTGATTTGATTTGATTTTTATTTTTTTTGTAATGTTTTGATTTTTTTGGATTTTTGGATTTTTTGATTTTTTTTGGATTTTTTTGAAATGTTTTGAGGTGTCAAAGGATGAAAATTTTGAGTAGCCTTTGTCCTAGATACCAATGACAAGGGGAAAACCAAGTCTAGGTGCAAGGAGATAGATGGGAGTGATGGATGAAAGGGTAGGTGATGGGATAAGGGATAAAAGGCTCATTATCGATAAATGGATGGAAAGGATAAGTCATAGTGAATGGAATGGATGTATGCATCATAGGAGAGCAAGGATGTGATCTCCAAAGACTCTGTCACCTAGGAATAACATGCCCCATTCTAGGTACAAGACTTAGGATTTTTCATGACAAAGCTTATGACAATAGGATAATGATAGGCTTGTTTGGAAGGATGAGGTATGTCAAGAGATATCCAAAGCATGTTTCAACATTTTTCCCCTATGTATTCATCAAGATCAAAAGGAGAAGGGTAGATAAGTGGACTCAATATGATAGGTATGTATGATGGCTAAAGATGGTAGGTCAAATGGAAATGACAAGACATGAACATAATAGGTTGGATAGATAAGACATTGTGCCCCCAAGTATAAGTGACATAAAAGATCAACCTACACATGACGCCTATTTTCCAATTTTTCATCATGGTACTTATCCAGGGTGCTTGTTTACCAGATTTTCACCATTGGATGAAAGGATTTATCTTTACTTTTATCTTTTTATTTTTATCTTTTTGGATAGGAGAAGGAGAATATGGATAGGAGGGACTCAAGTGTCTAGTTGCATGAAAGGTGGTAGTCCCACTAGAGATGGATGTCATTACATGGACCATGCCAAATGTCATTATGCTCATAGATGTTGGTAAGGGATGAAATGAAAGTGATGGATTAGGTACACTAGTAGAATTTGACAAATAAATGACTACGTGACTAAAACTTTTAGTCACGTGACTAAAAATGACAATGTGACTAAAAATTTTAGTCACGTGACTAATTTTTTGCAATTCACAATTATAAATGACTAATTTTGTCATCGGGTAAAATCACAACTAAATAAATTGTCAAACAAATAAAAATGAGTAAATAAATATTTTAATAATTAGTCACATAAATAAAAATTAGACAATATGATATTAAAGTGGACAATTAAAAAATAATTTAGAATTGAGAGAGTGGGTTGTATTATAATATAATAATATATTGTATTACAAAATTATACAATATAATACAATATAATATATTATATAATATTATATTTATATTATAATGTATTTAATATTATATAATAATATTATATTATAATATAATATAATATACTATTATATTATTATATAATATATATTATATATAATATTATATATTATAATATTATAATTTAATAATATAATATTTAATTAGTTAGCTGATAGGAGGGCTTCGGCACCATAATTTTGCTGGAGAATTCCCGTCGAGGCTCCAACATTGCACTTCACATGCCTTGTTAACAACATCGCCATTGGATATGCATGTAAAAAAAACTACAGTTAGGGCATTAGGGCACTGGCACTATGGTAACCTCACCACCATTGTGCTTTTTATAAGCTTTCTTCCATAGTGTTCTTTACAAGTTTTAGCTTATGTGAATGGATTGAAGAGCAATCAAAGGAGTTTTTCCCTGCATATTTTGTTCCTTTTTATTCATCAGCATTGGTGTGTAGACACAATTTTTGCAAAATCTTGAGGTAAAATGTTAAGCAATTTCTCATGGTAGAAATATTGCTTAAGCAATTCCTTAGCCATACTTGGCAATGATGGTTTCTTGAATCTCTTCTTGCAACTTCATCTTCCTTCATTTACTTATTTGGATTAAAATTGGTCTAATGTTAATTTAGGTTTAGACATTCATTGAATGATCATGGCTCATTTGGGTTGTAGAATCAATCGGCTTCAGAGGCACCCCTACACTCCCTGGATCAGATATATCATTTAGCTTGTCCATCATCTCCTATATTCTACAAATACAATCCTATGAAGGTATGTGGTGTGGGTCTTTGCAAGGGTTTCTATATAATATACACTTTGAATTTAATTGTTTAAAACATAGAGAATGGTTCTTGAATCTTTTAACTATGTATTTCATCAGTTCTTTTGACTGGTTAAATGTCACGTTTTATTGCAATTATTTGTATGCATGCCTGAAATTTAGAAACCATTTCAGAATTTTTTATGAGAAGATTTTACATTATTTTGGCAAACCCTAGCTACTACTCCATCAATCTTTGGAGGGTTTACAATAATTGGAGGGTTTGGAAAGAGAATATGCTTGCATAATTTTTATCAAATAACAAGTGGGTTAACATCAATAATGCATGGGCAAGTGCTTTTGTGTTTATAGTTCTCTTCACTATATTGTTTACAAGCACAATTTCTCAGTGCTTTGCAGTAGGTATGGGACACATTCATAATTTATTTTTTTTAAAGAGATATTTCTTGATTTACCAGGAAGAAATTTATTGGTTAATGTTAGTTATGATAGATAAAACTGTGAATTGATTATCCTTGAATGAATTATGGTCTTTTATGCAGATTATTATTATAGAGTTTGTAGTCCATACGGTGTGGAGTATATTGTGAGAAGGAGATCAAAGCTACTAGTAGACGTTGCAAGTAAGTTTAACACATACCCAATTCACTTTTAATATTGGAAGATGTATATCATAAAGAATTTTGGAGTTGTGTATTTGGAAAGAGAATATGCTTGCAAAATTTTTATCAAATAAGAAGTGGGCTAACATCAATAATGCATGGGAAGGTGCTTTTTGTGTTTACAATTCTCTTCACTATATTATTTACATGCACAATTTCTTAGTGCTTTGCAGTAGGTATGGGACAGGTCCATTATTTTTTTATTTTTTTTTAAAAAGAGATATTTCTTGATTTACAGGGAATAAATTTATTTGTTAATGTTAGTTATGATAGATGAAATTGTGAATTGATTATCCTTGAATGAATTATGGTCTTTTATGTAAATTATTATTATAGAGGTTATAGTTCATGCGGTATGTAGTATATTGTGAGAGGGAGACCGGAGCTGCTGGTAGACATTGCAAGTAAGTTTAACACATACCCAATTCACTTTTAATATTGGAAGTTGTATATCATAAAGAAATTAGGAGTTGTGTATCTTAAATTCGATCTTTATGTTTACATAGTAGATACTATAATACTATGAATTGGGCTCCCACAAAATATTGTGGATACTACTGTATCCTATGATGAGTCCTCATATATTTGCACTCTCTAATAGAGTCCTTATATATTGACTGCTCTCTTTGATTTTTATGCATTTGGTCATCATTTGTATTATTAAGGGGTTTTGTATTAACCAACCTATCTTTGTAGGGGGGTGGCCTGTTCTACCCCTCAGAGGGTATGGAAATTCCTTAGATCCTCCTAGACACTTGACCACTGTGTTCCTCATATTTTTTGGTTTCGCATATCATTGTACAAATCGTAGTCATACACTATGTCCCACTCTTTCTCTCTCCCTTGTTCCATCGCAGTCATACACTCTATCCCAAAAGTATAGACATTTGGTTTGGTTCATCTTAATCAATACAAGTTACCAGCCATTAAGTCCATAATCATTTGATATATGTTTTAGTCTAACTTTGTATCAACACATATAAGTTGAACTTTATTAATAACCTCCAACATTTATAGAGCATTAATTCATTTCTTTTTTTCAGAACTTGCAGCTCTTAGAAGAATAGAAATAATACAAATACAATGTATGCTTTCATAAAAGCAATGCTCACATTGGTTTGAAGTTTATGGGAACTTCATTATCATGTAGCTTGTCTTGTGTCTCATGGTTTCCCATATTACTACCCATTTTATTTAATCCAAACAAAATTACTAAGATAATATTACTTGGCTTTAATTTTATATATGGTGTTGATTTAATAGGTAGTAATGTCCATTGTGAAGAATGAATTTCTCTTTCTATGCAAATTTCTCACAAAACCACTGGAGTCTAGAGAAACTTGAATAATAGGGGCTTTTGGTTACTCTTTGAAGTAATTTATTCACTATCACTATCATTTAAATGGATTGTCCCTTTGACAGTTCATTTATTGCATCTTTCTCTAGGATTTCATTCAATCCCTTCTTTGAAATAAGGTCGTCATATGGATCTTCCAAATCTTCATCACTTGTATCTTGCTTCAAGGACACTCAACTTAGAATTTAGTCTTTCTATCATTCTTATGAACATCCATGAGTTCTGTATGTTTGGAACTACCTCTAAGTACATTGGTATAACTCATTCTCATGTATTACCATTGTCTTCCAAATTTTCACTATCTTTTTTTATTGTCATTCTGTAGATTTTGACTATCCTTTTTTAATTTACATATCACTGTTCTTTGCATTTGTAGAATTGTATTGCTAATATGCTTTCAATAGTTTTCATGTCCTTTTATCCTGTAGGTTATCATTTGCTCATGCTCCAAAAAAGACTCTCATACAACTCTATTATTAAAAGTTTGAACAACCACTTTGAATTGTCCTTCATATCTTCTATTAATACCCTAGCTACACAACCTCTCTATTTGACATGTAAATTAGAATTGGTAGCATAATCAATAAAAGACCTAGTAATAGAAAAATAGGGGAATGTTTCTCCCTAACCCCAAACAAAATATTAATTCTCAATAGAAAAAATCCCCAATGTAAAAATCATAGAAGATTGATGTATGAGCTCCACGATAGTTCATGTGTAACACCTCCATGTTTTAATAACATACCTTGATTGACATACTTGATTTTGCAAAGACAAACCAATATGATAGAGTGAATAAATTGGCAACAAAAATTAAAATTCCTTCAATGTTATTTTAAATAATTTGACCTTTATATGCCAAGTCCTTCATGATGGAAAGGAGCATCTGAGACATGATCTGGTGGCACTGCACAATAAATCAGACGTGTATTATGGAGAATGAACATGTTAAATCTAGAAACCTCCATGATCGATTAGGGGCATTCTACATTGTTGAAATTATTATTGGTTTCCCATATTTATTGTGTCTCCAAACTACCTATTTGGAATATCTGCTAGAAGATTAAGTTCTGAAATTAATTGTATGAGTACGATGTTATTGAATAATTGTAAAATTATTAGACATCTGAACAAGGGTTAATGTGATAATCCATAAAGTAAATTTTGCAAAGAATGTAACTCTATTATTGCTCTGTTTTATCAACCAAATCCTTTTCTATAGTTCTGAGGTAAATCAAAAAATATGACAATTACTCTTCAGGGCATAGTATTGGAGCCCTTGAATGACTAAAAAAGGCCTATAAATTTGTTGCTTTCTCCTTCTCTGAGTTTTTTGCTCATTTATCTTTGAAAATTTCTGCACTATTAGACTCCTTGACTGTCATAAGATTGCTGCACTTTATGTCATAATTGCTACATTTTTTATGTCATCATTTGCAATGCTTTCTTAGTGAGAATTGTTGCTCATAAAGGCATCTTTATTGCACATTTCATGACTCTATTTTCTGCTCATTTACATTGTTTATTTCTGCTCATTCTCATTGGTTATTGCTGCACTTTTTGTTGCAATATTGCTACTCATTTACATGGGTTTCATCCTTTCATTTGTCCTTTTGCAATGGCAGTCCTTTTTAATGCTTCTCATAAGCATTCATTGTGACTATTCTCTTGGTTCACATTACTTCAAAACTGCCCTTGAAACCTTGTCTTTCACTCATGGTCTCGTTGCCTTTGCAAGGTTTAGTCATAACATTGCCTTTTACTGTCCATCCTCATGTTTTGAATGATGATTGTCCTTCATTATATTTATAGCTTTTTTTGTCTTTGGAGTGTTAAGTCTATTGTCCCTTTTGAATTAGCATCACTACCTTAGCTCTCATTATTTTCTTCCTGAAGGACTATAATGTAAACTCCATTGGAGGCTTGACCTTTGTATTGAAGAGATCTTACCTCCCTGGTGCATTTATGACTGTCCTCATCACCTTTGTCATCAATAAAACTCCACCTCTTTCTCATTTTATGCTAAAGTTGACTGTCATACTTTTGTGATATGACTATGCTTAAGACTTATTATTTTATGTCAATTTGAACTCACATTTGATGTTTATTTTGAACTGTATTTGCTGCTCTTTTGGGATTTTTATTTGCATTTATACACCTCATTGTCTTTGCTAATATTCTCTTCATTGACTTCCTTTTTGAACTTTTCCATGCCTTACTATAACCTTCTTCTTGACCTTGTTGCTCTTTTATATTGTCTTCATGGACCCTTAAGGTTTTGACCATACTTTTGCCAAGTCCTCACAATCATTGTCTATTATATTGAAAACATAAAATATGTCTATCTTCATACTTTCTTTATCTACCTCTCTTTTCCTGTTTAGTCTTTTTTGCTTCCATCCTAGGTTACAAGAAGACAACTTTGTAGCTCAAGGTTTTTTGTTTCCAATTCAAGATTGAATTAAGAGCATCTTCCATAGATTGAAGTAAGAGCATCTATCATAATGAATTCATTTTATTTCAAGGTATTCTATGTTTCTTACACAAATTTTGAAGCTCCTTCCGTGGAAGGCTGCGATAATCTATAGTGGCCATTTGTGTTGTTGTCCTCCAAAGGCATGTTCATTGAACTGTAGTCCATGCAACAATCCAGTGTTTCCTTTATGCATACAAATAATATTCATTTTATATGTGAGCACTTTTTTTATCATCCCTGAAAATAGAAATATCATTAACATTAAAAGATTTGATCTTGCTCAGACCTCAAGAGGTTTGAAAAAGGCAGTTTTATTGTGAAAACAACTTTATCCTACTTGTGGCAATGTTGGTGCTATTGTTGCTAGCATTTTATCTAGTTCTTCTAGAAACCAAGTTGAATTTATGTTTTGTTATATAGCACAAAATGGTCTTTTGCAGAATAACAGATGGAAGTTTGGTGGTTCTCATTATATAGTAGCAACGGTTGTTTTTATCATAATGTTCAATTGAAGCTTAGGGTCTCTGGATTGGGAGTTGAGTATGTGTATTTAAAATCAACCAAAAGGAAATAGGTGTCTTAAGCTTACCTGGGTGCAGGGATGTACAACAACTAGTTTAGAACTTCAAAACTTGGTGCTACAAGTATAATTCTCTTTTGTTTTACTTTTATACACAAAAGAAATATAGGTAAACATTCATAGAGTATACCAGGAGTCATAGAAAATTCAAAATATTAGAGTGGGTATGCACCAACTATGGGTGTGTATCTTACACACATCCAACTAAATCATGTTAAATTCAACTGATTATGGGTAGTGTGGTTTTCTAATGCTTTTCTTAGCCAAATTCTAATTTAGAATGTTTTTGGAATCCACTCCTTATCCAAGGATTTTAATTTGGAAATGTTTTATTTGTTCTCATATGGCACTATAGCTATTAAAATTTTGCAAGATGATAAGGATTTTCTTACTTCTAGGCATGTTATTTCTTCTCCTAATTCAATATTTTGAAGAGAATCTTTACCTAGAGGTACAAATTTTATTTCCATAATACTAAAAATTCTGCCAGTGAGAACTTACTCATTCTTCTTTTAAAATTTACTTTATGAATTTTGCATCCAAATATAGAGGAGGTGCTACTTTAGATTTAACATCATGTTCCTCAAATGTTTCCAATGCTAAAATAACTGAAAAAATGCCTATCCCAACTAACACAACGATGAAAGAATTTATATTAGTTTTCATAATTTAGTTCATACTAAGATTATTCAATGTTAATAAATTTATAAATGTTGAGGCAAATAATTGAATTCAACATGTCATCCTTCTTTGTGAACACATTTTTCTAATGTATCCATTTTTCATCTCTTTGTAGGATCACAATATGCATTTAGTGTATCTCATTAGTCATATAACACATCATCTATTTTAGTATTTAGCATTACAAGTCAGGCGGTTTGGTCTATTATGTTTTTATCACAAATAGCACCATTGAATCTCTTGCATGTGCACTCATGTCAAACGTGGTGTTTCACTATTCTTATGCTCCTCTATACCATTGTGATTTCTTTTGAATGAGCTTTGCACTTCATAACTAAGAACACAGATCATTTTAAAATATTGTATCACTCTGTGTCACCTTATCTTATTCCAATGCCATCCTATATCTTTAATAATGTACTAAGGAACTTCACTATGGATATTTCAATATTTGAATTCTAATTGCAAGATTATAATGGAAAAACAAGAATGATCCAAACTTCAAAAAGTGTGTATTTCATCTACTTTTAAAAGGATTGGACAAACACAAATGGGTATGGAATTATGTCCCCAATTGAGCATATTCTAAAATGATATTCCCAAAATAGCACTTCCAAAAATTCCTTTGTCTAATGAAACATTTGTCCACAATCATAGTTGAAATTGTTAATTTGTACTTTGACAACACAGTGAGTAGCATAAACTAACCGCGCCATTGTTAAAAACCAATTTAACACCATCTTGGAACTAAAATGACAAACCAAATAAGAAAACTTGTCATAGCATTAAAAACCTACACTGTATAATGGTGCACAAAACATAAAAAAATAATCTTGATCCCATTATCTGTGCTGAACAAAGTTGCATCTATTACAAACAATCCTAATAAAATAATAGGCTCAGAATAGGCTCAGTATCGCCTTATCTTTTACACGATACCTAATTTGGATACATATTGTGGCTTTTGTATTTAGATTTTTTTATAATTCATAAATGGTAATGAAGGGTTTTAGGAATAGGGTGGATTACGATTTGTGATTATATTTAAAGGTACCGAATTTGAATACAATATGCGGTTCTTCTATTTTTGAGTGTTTATTCAAATCATGGATAGGAAGGAAAGGTTTGAGAGATATTGTGGATTTCCATTGGAAATTATATTCAAAAAGATAGCAAGGTTGGGTATCCTTTATAATATTTGGCTTTGTATTTTTATTCAACTTATGGATATTAATCCAAGCTTTGAGGATTAAGGTTATTTTCAATTGCTGATTGTATTGAAAAGGTGCCAATTTTGAATATCCTCTATTCTTATATTTGGAATTTTTTGTTCAAATAATAGATTGCAATGCAAAATTTGAGGGTTAGAGTGCAATCCAATTGTATTTAAGTAGATTTCAGTCTACAGTTGCTTAGTAATTCTATGTGCTAGAGAAGTATGGGAAAACAAATTGAATGCTATCAAGTTTGGTTTTGTTTGAGATGTGGTCATGGTTTTTAAAAATATTCAAGGTCTTCCTAGATAAAAAAAATATATTAAGTTTGATAATGATTCACAAAACTATAAGAAGATTAATATGATTAGACAAGAGAATAGAGATAAGATTAGATGATTTGATTTTTACTAACCTCAAGGGTAAATTGGTCTACAGTGTATTAACTTTTTCTCAAATTATTGGTCCTATCAGTGTCCAAAAGTAAATTAAATTGGTACTAGAAGAACGATGTCGATTGGAGATCACCCCGACCGAATGTAAAGGATTATGTAATGCATCATAATGTTAAAACCTAAATGTTCCCATTTTAGAATCTTGGCTATAATTTTCATTTTAATAAACATACTCTAAAACCCTCATCGAAACCTTATTTACAGGTTGTAGCTCGCCAAACTCACCAAATTGGAGAAGTGAAAGGTCAATACCAGGGGGCCGAAACCAATATGAGCGAGGAAGAGTTTGGAGGAGCCAAATCCAATAGTGGTGGGGAAAAAATGTGTGCAAGTAAAGGATGCCCTAATGTTAAAACCTAAATATTCTTAGTATTAGGATCTTGGCCGTAATTTTTATTTTAAAAACATAGTCTAAAATTCTCGTAAGTGAATACACCTATTGTATATGCATGTTAAATGGTCAAGTGAAAATTTATGTCAAGAAGAGGAACTCATCACTTCAAATAGAAAACAGAGATGAAAATTGGTCATTTGACAATGCTTTGATAAAATAATTTATCTTCATAGTTTTGACAATGCTCCATATAAAGCAAGCTACCTATTCAGTAGGAAACTATAAAGAAAATTCTAACTAGCCCTAGATGATTTCATGTGTACTCATGGTTCAATAAATTGAATACTAATGGATGTTTTCATAGTTTTGGCAATGGTCCATATAACACAAATTGTCTATTGATTATATTTAGTATGAAACTATGAAGAAAATTTTGGTTAGCCTTGGATGATTTCATGTCTACTCATGGTTTAGTAAATTGAGTTCCTATTATTAGCAGGTGTCGTTAACTTTTAAGTAATTGAGTAATTGAATTCTTCTTAATTAGATTCCAAACACACTTGCAATAAAAATGTTAATAAAATCTACCTTTTAAACTAGGCTACCATGTCAGAAATTTTTAAGCATGATCTTGAGGGAAAAATGAAATTGATATGGGGATTCCTGATGTAATCATGAACCAATTTGCTATATTTGTGTAATACCATTTTGTAATGAATGATACTTTCGCTCATGGTTGTAGAGTTCAAAATACACTTCCCCTACTCTTTATAAGTGGGAGACTGAAACAAAAGTGAAAAGTAAAAAATCTAAATTGCATGGATAAGAAGTGGTTGCTAAATAATATTTCCATAACATTCTCGTCTGATGAGTTAATATTATCAATTTCCATTCATATCCCAATTCAAATTGTAAACACCGTAATAATTCAGATTCTAATATGTGATTTGTAATGCAATCTAATGGGATTTTTCAATAAAATAATGGAAAAAAAAGTCTTTAAGCATGACCACAAGTCACAGATATATCATATAACTGGTTGTTTTGAAAAAGTTATACTTTATGTATTCTTCATCAAAATTGAATGAATGCAATGCATTAATACTTTGCTTCTAGTCTTTAATGCCAGATCTTTTATTCAAATATTTGAAATTGAGTAGAGTTTCAAATATGTTCTTAAAAGGTTATCTAGATTGGTTGTTTACTAATGATGGTTTGTTGTATTTTACTACGTGCAGGGGTAACTGTACACATAAAAATGTTTTGAACCTATTGGTCATCTTGTGAGGTAACTGTCCAACAATTTTGCTCCTCAATATCTTTGTATTATGTTAGAAAAACTTAACAGTAGCTATGGAAATTGACTTGTCACATGAGCTTCCATGGAGCCCAAAATATTCAGATCTAGTTTTTAATCAAGAATGCTGGGATTTTCTTATCGAATCATCTTTTCTTTTTAGACAGTTGATTTTATTTTTATATTATTATTATTTTTGCATTCCTACTTATAACTACAAAATACAAACCAATATGATAATAGGTCTGAAATTTTTCATGTCACTTCTCCATACAATGAATGCTATTTTTCTTTTCTTGAGATGGCTTCTAATAATTAGAAACTATGGTAAATTTTGCAAAGATATGTTCTCTCAATTTTATATTATCATATTTCTAATGGTAAATCTGCTCCATCTTTCATATCTCTACCTATTTTTGAAATTTTGAGTTGTCTTTTTTTTTTTAAAATTATGAGGTATTTGTTCCTTAAATTACCCTAGGTTCTATTTGAATATTTGGTGCTTGTGTTGTGTTTAGTTTTGATTTCATGACATGATCTTATTTCATCTCACATTTCTCTATCCATGTTAACTATCATTTTTTTTCACTTTAAATATTTTCTCAAGATTAAACTCATCTGTTATTTGAACATTAATTATTTTTATTAGATATTATTTTTGATGTGAATAGCATAGTCTTATTTCATCTCACATCTCTGATCCCATGCTAGTTATCTTTTCTTCCACCTCTCCTAATATTTTCTCTCAAGATTGACCCTAGCCGCTATTTGAACATTATGGATTTGATTTAGAGATTATTTTTTTTGTAGGAGAGAACCATCAGTTAAGGCTAAATAGATGTAAAGATTATGGTGAAGTTGTTTGCAACCATTGATGCATCTGACCAAGTATTGAGACTAGTGATATTTTGTTTCCTTTCCTGCATTCCAAAGTTTCACTAGGTTAGAAAAAGTGGATTTCTTAGACAGTTGATCATTTTTCCACCTTTAGTTTATATATTCATATATCTGCACATGTTTGAATAAAGAAAGAGCACATGAAGATGGGTAAAGATGACTTGATGATTTACCAAGACAACAACGGGGTTATGGTAGTCGCCCCTGCCACATGAATGAAACACTGCATTTGTTTGTTCTTTTTGACATTAGTTAAGAAGGATTGATGTATTTAGTAGTTAGTTTTTAAATTTAGTCCTAAATTTCCTTGTGAGTGTCTGCTAGCATTTGAAGTCTCTATGAGTTTTCTTGTCTTAACCAACAAGGCTTTCCATTAGAAGTGAAAGGTCAAATTTGTAAAATCCTTAAGCTGATTGAAGCACTTAGTGTATTTAGTTGTTTTTTTTCAAAGGGTCCATTTTTTGAGAATTTGTTTGTTTGCAGGGCACATTGAAATGTGGAAAAGTAGTGGAGAAGCTCTCATTAGCCCATTCTCAGCTTAGTCATGCATTAACTTCAATTCAAATTTGAAGTGAAACTCATCTCAAATGTTCTGGTGTACTAATTGTGTTGTAAAGATCTGTAAATTATAACTGTTGTAAAGGTTATTGAGGTTCATTTGGTTTTTGAGTTTCAAATCCAAATGAAACTTTCAAGTAAAAAAAATCATTGATACAAAAATGTTGTAACCATTAAGGTTTTGATTTACCAATGAGGCTTAATAAAGTAAATTTTTAGACTCATAAATATTGTGTTGTGGCTCTTTTAATTTGTGATCTATTTGTGATCAATCATATTTGTTCAAACATTTTAGTCTTCATTTCATAATTTTTTTTTCAACATTTGAATATCTATGATACTTGAAGTTTATTTGCATAAATTTGAGAGTATTAATTAAGTTAGATTTGATTTGTAATTTGAATCATTGATTCACTCAAATAAATGACTACCATAATTAAAATAAATGACTACAATGAATAAATAAATGACTACCATGACTAAATAAATGACCAATTAACAACAATCAATGACTAAATTAATGACTAAATATATGGCTAAATTAATAATTAAATATATGACTAAATAAATCACTACAAAGACTAAATAAATGACCAGTTAACAACAATCAATGACTAAATTAATGACTAAAATAGTTTAGTCATAAATTTGGTCACGTTATAAATGACCGGAAATAAACTACTAATGGTCATGTGACCAAAATTAGTCATTTATATGCAATTTTTAGTAGTTTATTTAGTCATATATTGTTGTTTTTGTACTAGTGGTAGATGGCAGATTATGAAAGGCTTATGGAGGAAAAATAATGGATTATGATGCAGATTATGTACAGAAGATGATAGGGATTATATGGGACTTATGAAAAAGATGAATGGGGAGGCTTAGCCAAAAGCATGGACCATAGGAAGATGGTGGGGGAGATATGTAGGATAATGAGTGAAGGATGAGGAGATGGAGGTATGTGGAACTGTTGTGAAATGGAAGGGAACCATGACCAATGGTTGCACACATTGTGATAAATGTTGAAGCTTTTGATGTGGATGGGGTGTAGGAAGCAATGGAGATGTTTGCTTAGAAGGTGGTGGATGAAGTGTTTTAGGTACCCACATAGACTTAGTATTTTTATGACTTTTATTTTGCTTGTGGGTTTTAGGAATTTGAGATTTTTGAATAGAGTAGGAATGTGAGGTGGAAGTGGATAGTTGGGATTTTTGTGATGTGGGTGCCTCATTTAACTTGATTTATTTTTTCTTAGCTACCCAAACCATTTTTTTTTAGACTTTTCTTTTGGAGGTATGGGCTTATATAGCCTTTTAGATGTACTTGGCTTTGATATTTTGCAATTGTATGCTAAGGCATTAGGAATTTTAGAATTTTTGACTTTATGTGTAAAGGCATTGATTTTTTTTCTTTTGAAACCCATGGGTATGGTGGGATGAGTGGAAGCTTCATGTTTAGACAATGTGTGCATTGATTGGTCATGATTAGGATTTTTAGAAGATTTATGGATAAATGGATAAGAGGATTGAATGGTAGGGATATTAGGTGTTGGGAGTAATGGTGGTAAAGTGGAGGGAGGTAAATAAGGAGATGGAAGTAATGGTGGAAAAGTGGATGGTGGAAGGTGTATAGTCACATGCTTTTGACATTTGTAGAATGATGGAGGAGGCATAGCAACATATGTTTTAGGTGTATGATAGGCTTTATGATGGACAGAGGTGGACTTGGGATGCATGGAGGAAATACCAACATATTTAGTTTGTTGTCCTTGGGGTGTAGGTCCAAGGCCATAAGAGCATGGAGGGACTTTGACATGGATGGACTCCAAAAAACCTTGTTCATGAAGGTCTAGACCTTTACCTTGGTGGTTCATGTTTTGGAGTGTGTAATGGATAATGGGACTAGGTGTAGGTGGAACACTAGACACAAGTTCCTTATTGGATGGAGAAAATGATGAAAGGGAAGATAATGGTTTTTGTTTTTCTAAGGAGGAACATTCATGAATGAGGGTGGAAATACCAATAGGATATGATGGAGGACTTGCAATGGGGTCGATAGTGGGTGATGGAGGATCATTAGGATCTTGATTAGCATTTTGTTCACTTAGATCCAAGGAATTTGTTTGATCTTCTATGTGTGCTTGGGAGGAACTTGTCTCATCATGGGAAGTATATGTTGATGGATCATGGATAGGACTAGCTAGAGGTGAATTTGGAATATCTTTCTCATGGATGGGTATAGGATCAAGTTGCTCATGGATAGGCTCTTCATCATTATGGATATCATCTTGATCATAAAAATGATATAGATTATGGATAGGTTGGATGAAAATGATTTGATCTTGATTAGGACTAGGGCTTGATGTTTCCACATGCTTGGGAGTAGACTCTTGATATAACTCTTGGGTTGCTTGAATGGAAGTGGAAGAGGATTTCTCATGGAGAGACTTGGAATGTTCTTGATGATCAACAACATAGGAGCATGAAAGAGGGTGGCTTGGACTTACGACAGAAGACTCTTGAATTGGATCAAGGGGTTGTGGATGACATGGTTGACTTGAATGACTTGGCATGATGTTTGAGGACTCTTTTGTATGTTCAAGTATATGTGTTGAATGAAATGGTGATAGTTGATTCCTTGCTTGTAGCCCTTGGGTGACATCCTTTGGAGGTGTAGGGGTGGAAGGTGTTGGCTTAGGATTTTGATTTTGATTTTGATTGGATGATGGCATGATAAAGTTATAGGGTGCATGTGCTAGATTGGTATTCCCCTTGTCAATGGTTGAATTAGAACATGATGAAGTTTGATCATTTTGCAAGGTAGAACTTAAATTCACATGTGTTTGTCGTGATGTGGCTTGATATGTTGATGTGGCATTGACATACGAAGAAGTGGATGGATTAGATTGGTATGTGGTGGAAGGATGATAATGAATGGATATGGGATGATGTTGTGGTTGTTGGATTTGACAAGTGGCCATGAATTGATTGGATTGAGCTAGGAGGTGTTGGATTTGAGGTGATTTAATTTGTTGAAAATCTTGGAAGAGGGTTTGAAGGCTTTGTATGGTTTGGTGGTCTAGGGGTTGGGGTATTCGGTGAAGTGTTTGAAGGAAGTTTTGAAGTTGGGATGCTAGGGCTTTGTGTTTGAATCTGGGCATGGTGTCACACATGTGTGTAAGCTCTTGCACATCGATTTGTTCCTCAAAGTATGCAACATCATTCATGTCATTATTAGAGGTGGTAGGAGAAGCCCCTCCAAGTTTGATTTTAGGTTTTGGTTTTGTTTCATTATTTGAACTATAGAAAGGGACTCCTTGAATTATGATCTCGAGCTTAGGTTTTGTCTCATGATTTGGCCTAGAGGGATAGCCCCATTGGATTATGATTTTGGGCTTATGATTAGGATTGGGCTTGTTTATGATTATGACCATTTTGACAAGTGGTTACTAGGACTACATTGGTGATGGTGATGATGTGGAATGATAAGATTGGATGACTTGGATTGATTAGGATGAAATGGATAGGATGTGACTAAGAAGAGTGATTAGGATGAAAGTGATTGGATATGAATGTGTTGGAAGAATGTGTAGAGTGACTTGTCTTTATTTTTTTGGTTTTTAGCTTGATTTGGAAATGTTTAAATGAATGATCACACATGTACACACATAAATCACTCACATAAGACACATAAGCAAGTTTGAATTTTGAAATTTGAAGAATGTAATGATGATTATTAAACAAGCACACAATGGAAGACACATCAACAATCCCTATGACTAGTCAAGTGGGGTATGGCCAATTAGGTCTCAAGCTAGTCTGCACAAGGTTGACTAAGGAATGATTTAAAAGCAAAATCTTGCCAATAAGCCGGGAGAAATGGGTAACCCACCCTTCACCTTCACTTCCCAAAGGTATAAAGTTCTTTGGGGCTTAGCTCAAAGTGACAATATTTCAACTCCTAAAGGAGTGTTTCTTTGGATTCACACTCTATTGAGGTCATCCCTTGGAGGGGTTTGTGCTCCAAGCAGGCCTCCTACGAAGGGTATGACAAAAGAAAACCAAGTGAGGTGTTTGTGATCACACACGCACTTGATTCACACTCACAGATATTAATTAACCCTTTAGAAAATTGAAATGTTTGTAAAATAGTTCAAGCACTTGTTCTTTTTAACCCCAAATCAAGATGTGTGATTGAAGAAAAAAAAAAATTTAAGTCCAATTTCAAATGTGTGATCAAACAAGATTGATTTTATGCCCCAAATTGAAATGTGTGACAAAAAAGATTAATGATATGAAGGATGAAATGAGTGCACCTAGTTATTTTCACTTTCCAAATTGTTGTTGTGATTGATCCCAACGCTTTTCTAGCTCTGTATGATCCCAACGCTTTTCTAGCTCTGTATGATTCACCGACAAGTTACCAAGACAAAAAAAAAACAAATTACAAATGTGCTACAACAAAAATCATATGCTCTAAAGAATATGTGAGAATTTGAAAACTTTAACTTGGTCAAAGTTGATAAAAACCTACACCATTGGATAGCTTATGAAATTCTACCCCATTTCAAAAAGAAAAGCTCTAAAAAAGACCAAAATATGACCAAGATATGGCCATTTTAAGATTTACCCTAAAAGCGTTGAAACAGATACCATATGCGCTAAAACAGACCTCATATGCGTGAAAATAATGTCAGATGCGCTAAAAAAAGTCCTAGATGCGCTAAAAAAACTTTAAATGCTCTAAAAAAAAATCCATTTTTTTAATGAAATGGACTTAGTATATGCGCCATTATGTTCCTTATAAGCGCTATTTTTTTCCCTAAATGTGCTGAAACAGCTCTAAATGCACCGAAAGACTTGCAAAAGCATCGTTAAAATCCCTAGATGGGCTACGAAAATTCGCAGATGCGCTACAGAAACCCACGGATGTGCTAAAATGAGAATTTTCGTCAGAAAATATACAAGTAGATGTTAAAAATGGGGCAAGGCCCCACAATGGGCACAAAAATGTAGATAGGGAAAAATCAGTAGGTTTAATGTTGAAAACAATAAACTAATTAAATCCTATCAAGCACCATGAAGCACAAACTAAAATGAAAATAAAAATAAACAAAAGATATGCAAACCAATTTTCAAACTAGACTTGATTGACCTCCACTGGTCTTCTCCACCTGCATAAGAATGCTAGATTTTGAAGGTTGATTGTTGGAGGAATGTTGGTTGCTCAATTCTACAGCATAACGATGCGACGAAGGTGATAGATGATGATGGATGGAAGATTGAAGATTGATTTTAACAAAGTGACGATGCTAGATGAAGATTCGATGCAAATGGATTGTGAGAGGCTGTATTTATAGGGCCTTGATGTGGAATGAGATAAGATTTGATAAGATTCAATAAGGATTTGATTTTTGACAAAAAGAGGAAATACAATGAGATGAGATAAGATTTTAAAAAGATAGAAAGATTTTGATTTATTGTTTTAAAGGAAATAAAACAAGATAAGATAAGATGTGAAAAGATAGAAAGATTTTGATTCTCTTTTAAAGGAAATAAATCCTAAAAAAGATGAGAATGATAATTGATGAATTATCTAATTAAATAAAATAATTAGATACACATGAGTTTCAATTTTAGAAAGAAAGAGAGAATATCCTTTTTATATTTTATTAATTAAATAAATATTTGATTTATTAAATTAATGTTAAATTTATGATTTCATTAATTAAATAATATAATTTATTTAATTAACATTAGAAAGATGAATAGAAATGATTTAATTAATTAATTAATATAAATTATTTAATTAACATTAGAGGAATGGATGGAAATGATTTAATTAATTAAATAATATAAATTATTTAATTAACATTAGAGGAATGGATGGATTATGCATAGGAAGGGAATAAATGAAATTATCCAAATAAATAAGATTTATTTAACTAATTAGGTGATAACATGGGTACCTAGGGAAAAACATACTACAAGATGTCTAAATGATGCAATGTTGTGACAAGGTATCATAAGAGGGAATTTTTTGGTGTCTACAACTCTTCTTCAAAGTCCCGATCAAAGGTTTGTACAATAACTCTATCACCGACATCCTCTTCGTCTCCACTCTCATAAGGCCCTATTTCTTCTTCTTTATGTAACACCCTATCAATTTTTTGGTGCTCATACTCAGGATGCTCATGGTACTCATCTACTTCGTCTTCCAATGCCTTTGAAATTTCCCTTCCTTGACATTCCAACTCCTCAGATATTTACATTGTGGCTTCTATTGTTGATGGTCCTGTTGGAGGTTTCTTGGGTGGAGCACTGGAGAGGACCTACGCTAAGGTGGCTTGGATGGTGGGATTCAAAAATACTTGAGAAATATCAATGGGGACATTTTTCATGTGCCACGATAATGCCTCTAGAAATGTGAGTGTGGGAATTGGTATTCTAGATGTCACCCTAGGAAGTGACGTAGTGGGCGACATGGAGGTGGAGGAAAGTGGAGAAGTTGTAGCGAACAAGGAATCAACCAATATTACGGGCCCAGTTGGTGAAGAGGAGGGAAGGTGGACCAATATATCCACCACTAGTGGTGATGTAGCAACTACAGCCTAAGAAATAGGTGGAGGGGCAACAACATTGGAAGTAGCGGGTGGAAGCTCGGGTTGATCTATCTCTATCTCTTCTCCCTCATGAAGGGAATCCTCTTGAATTGCAGGTAGCCTCATAGAACTTCCCAATCTTTTATGTTTCTTTGAGGGAAAACCCTTTGAATCCTTCCTTGCATATACTTTAGGATTAGGCTTCTCCTTAGCCTCTTTCCTTTTCCTTGATCTCGTGAGCTAAGGAGACTTGGATGTTTCTCCTATTGAAGTTGTAGCAGCAGCATCATTGGTTGCACTAGGCTCACTTTTGAGTCCTTCATAAGTTAGGATGACCCCTTGCTACTTCAATCTGGCCACCTGTCCATTGACCCATTCCTTAGTACAAGCCTCGATGGGCTTAGTTAGAATGTCGAGGTCATCAACCTCTTGTTCATCCCAATCTATTGTTGGTATTGGTAAGTTGGTAACTACATCGTACCTAGGGTCCATTACAGTACTTTTATCCTCTTCAACATGGCCAAGTATAGGAAACAAACTCACCCTTTTTACAAAGTACACAGTCATTCACATGTAGTGCCTTGTGCATACCTCTTTTTCATCTTCACAATTTACCTAGAAATATTCAACATGATACATGTGGGCTTACTTTGGTACTAGTTCCTTTCTTATGTGCCCGTAAGGATCCATTCGCAGGTGAGCAGTGTGCAGGTGAAAATGATATTCTACTAGCTCCTTTTATGAATTTCATATTCACTGAGAGGTTTATAGCTTGTACATCCCTTGGACAAAATAAAGGGGATAAGGAATCCTTGCCAAATTCCTACTGTTGAGAACTAAATGTACATGGAACAGCTGTCAGGAGAGTTCCAACAATACGATCTGGTTGTTGGGGTATCGGGGTAGCTTATTGGGCCTCTCTGTATAGCCTTGGGCACATATGTATGTGAATTCAGGGTACTAGATGAACAAGAAGGCATACTTTTTAGGAATGCTCGAGCACTGTGAGAGACTCTTCTCTCGAAATCCCCTCCAAGCAACCTGATGATGTGACCTACGAAGGTGTCATTTTCCTTGCAATAATCCTTCTTGAAGTTTCTGAACTAGAGTTGGGGATATCTATCATAAAATTTTAATGTACGACCTGGTTCTTCATCAAGCACCCTGAACAACCCAGCGTACTATCTCCGTTCAGCCAAAGAGTAGACTAGGTAGGATGTCATATAGAATTTGGAGGTCCTTTTAACACTCATAAATTAATCATGGAAGCAATCACTTATTATTCCTACCCAATAAAATGAGGCCAGTGTGGTGACATCCTCCTCCCCTGGGAGGATCTTCTCTACAAAATATACCATCCACTCCTAAAAATACGCAATAGTGGGAAGGCCCATCAGCCTACTCAACAGTGTCACTAAGTCATCATAGTATTTGTGGAAGTCACTGCGGAAGAGCTCTTGAGGAACCTTAGCAGTGCTACCCCTTTTTTCTTTAATCCAATACTAGTTTATAAGCTTCTTACAACAAGTCAGGTCCTCATCCCACATTTCCTTAGATTCCACTATGGTTGGCAGCTCCATTGTCCCAAAGGTAGGGATGTGGAAACTTTTAGTTATTGCTTCACCTGACATATCAGCGAGAATGTTCCCATCTCTGTCAACTATTATTTGTCTATCTGGTTGATATGCCTGCTGGCAAGCCATGACCAATTCGGGAGCTACAAGCGACGAAGGAAAGCCTGCAACCTTAGCAATTCCATTGCTTCAGATCGGTCTTGCATTGTCAGTCTTAGGATGAACTCTAACCTTTTGCTTGAATTCGTCAATATAGACATGGCTGATATTGGTATCTATAATCTCCTTCCAGTCCATAATGATTTTCGAATGCAAAGGATCTCCCTGGAATTGGTACTTCATATGTTATTTGTATTCTTTCCCACGGGGAACCTTGCCCGATTTCTTCCCTTTGTCTTTCTCTTCAACCACCCCCAAGGGTCCTGCACCTGGTTCCATATATCCTGCAAACAAAGGCAAGATGAGCACAACCAACTATGAAAACATGAACGTTAGTCAAAATAATTTATATGAATTCTAATTAGATGATATATCATTCATAAAATCAAAACTCTACCTCAAGACATCATTAGCAATTTACTAGAGGGATTTTGGACAACTCAGGCCTAAGGGGCCAGACTTCCTTGGCAGGAATGTCGTTTAAAGGGTGAACAGGGTGGGGTAACCCAGGTGGTTTCTCCCAGCTTTAGATTTTGATGTTTTGAAAGGCTCATGCAAGAGAGGGATGAATTTAGGCACATGGGTCAAGATTGGTTTCCAAATCGAAGGTCATTTGGATCCCTATTGGAGCATCTAGGGATAGAAGGCTGGAAAGTTGTAGGGGTTCTGCCATTTGGAATAGCCAAAGAGAAACAAAATTTTGAGGTTAGAGTCCTAGGGTCGAGGACCCAGGAGGCTAAAGGTCAGTCAGTGTGCCTCTTAACTTTGAAATGTTTAGGTCCAAAGGGGTGGGAAGCCATCAGTGAATTACCGTTTGAGAACAGCGGGCATTGAATGGAAGTCTGCCATGGGCAGCCCAGTGGTTTGGACACGGCACAACATTCGGCCCTTTATGTTTTTCTTTGTTAAGTTATCGGCAATTAGGATGGTGGGTCCTAGAGGTCGAAATGATAGACTTACTTTCCCTTTCATGCCGATTGAGATGGGACGGAATCCCGGCAGCAGAAACCCGACAGACGGAGCCCGACAAGAACAAGAACGCCTAAGTTTATCACTAATTGTATTCATGGTGAATAGAGGCTCAGAACCTAGGACATGGAAGGACACTGTCAAATGTCCATTTGGAAACAGTGAAGTTTCCACAAAAGTCCATAGACAAAACTCCGCAAACTAGGGCCCAGGGACATGAGGGAACACTTCATTCTATTTCTATCTCGGACGACAAAAGGAAAGGTAGACTTTGGGGTCCTTATGGATGAGGCCTATCCACCATTTCAAATGGTGATCACAATGTGGCATCCTAGGGATGGAATCCTGTAGGAGCAAGCCTAGGAATCAAGGATGGAGGCTGAGGTTTTCAAAATTATCTCAAGTCCTGACGGTGATTTATTGAAGGAAGTCTGAGGTCACGGGCCTGAGGGGGCATGTTATCATTTGAATTTCATTTGATTTCTAATTTTTTAAATGACAATGGGAGGGCCCGAGTCTAGAGGGTATGAATGCCCTACGTGAAGAATAGTGCCAACATGGTAAAGTTTCAGACTCAGTTTAGATGATGTTTAGGATATTTTCTTAGAATTCCATCACGTGGGTTTTTTAGGTTTAGCCATCCTTTATCAATTTAATGTGTTTTCATCTCCATTTATTAAATTTTTTGAAACAAAATCACCAAAAACACAAAGGAAGGGCGGACAGAAAACTCACCACAAGATCCCGATGAAGATGGCAACCGAATCCTTGAGGAATCAGAAAATGAGAGCAATGGGCGTGAGGGCGGTGGGAGACAAAGGAAAATGAACTCTTAGAACCTACTATGAACTCCTCTAGCCAACTTGACATATGAAAATGATAGGTTGAACTAGATATTTATACCCCTAATTAGCATTTAATACACCCATTAATGCCCATATAGAGGAAAAAATAGTTGGTGGGTTCAAATTTCCAAATGGCAACAAGAGGTCTGAGGCCCAGAGGCTAGAAGGACGCAATCAGATGTCCGCTTCAAAGTTGTCATTTGGAAATAGACAACAAAAAGGAGTCTGGGGCCCAAAGGATGGGGTGTCGATGCAGGTTGGTTGTTGGGAAATAGCGAAGTCGATACAGAGTTACGAGCAGAGAAGTCCAAGAGATCGGGCCCAGAAAGGACAAAGGCAATCCATTTTGCGACAAAGTCATAAGGATGGCAATTGGGAAGCTGGGTCATGGGGCATGGGAAGGTGAAGGCCTTCAACCGTTCAGGACAGTGAGCACACAACAGAAACCTACGAAGCCGGACCCACTAGGCCCCGAGGCCATTGGCAAAAGAAAACTGCCAAGGAAACTCTACAAGGAACTAGAACTTAGCAAAAATGGAGGGGATGAAACACAATCAACTTAAGATGAGACTTTGGAGGTACGTTAACCATCTAGGACACCAAAATGGGGCCCGCAAAATGAGGCAGTGACAAAATGACCTGACAAGGTGAAACAAAAGAGGGTCCCCATTCCGAATAGGTACGTGTGTGCTTAGGGCACAATAGATAAGTCCCTCTCACTCCAACCTCTTTTTTGCCACTCCCTCTCTCTCAGGTATCTCCCTCACACCCCCCCTCTCTCTCTCAAGTATCTCTCTCTCACACTACGTCTCTCTCTCAGGTCTTTCCCTCCCTCTCTTCCTACCACCCTACCTAGACAACTCTCTCTCTTTCTCTCTCTCTCTCTTTTAAAATTATCACTCCCTCTAAATGCATACATGCATACATACGCATAAGAAAACATACATACATACATACAAGCATACAAACATATAGGAACACATACATACATACAAACAAATATATATATACATACATTTAATAGATTAGCATTTAACACAAATCGAATCATAATACAAATGGGTTATAACACCCTCACATTATGTCTTTCTTAGGAAACTCTTGAGCATAAACACAAAACAAAATATGTCAAAACCATGAAATAACCCAAGCACATTATAAAATGCTCATGTTATTTCTTTCTTTAAAAATCCCTAAGCCTTAGGCTTGGTATTTTCTTTGGATTACCAACCCAAAGGCTTGGAGTTCCTTCCATACATCCAAAGATGTGTTTTTTCATATTCTACAAGATTTCACATAATCATGTTCGTGCTAACCGTCAAGTTTGCACATGTTTCAAGGTCAAAAAAATCAAGCACCTGGGTAATGTTAGGGTCTCTCTTAGCTATTTTATGATGTAATTTTTTTCACATTTTGACAATGTTAAACCTTTCATCTTTAATTTATTTTGTTTGAGTGTCCATTTTTTGGAAAAAACTAATGTTTAGTATTTTTGTTATAAATTAACCATTCATTGAAATCTCAAATAAATTACATTTTTAGAAACTACAATCCATTCTACACATATTAAAAAAAATCAATTAGTTTTCAAAATTTATAGGGGTAGCATGACCAAAATTTTGTTTTTTAGGATGTGTCCACTTTGAAAATTAGTAAAAAATCAAATATTCATTAAAAAATTATGAAAAAAATTGGGCATAAACTACATGTTGTTAGCTAATTTCTTACCGAAGTGATTTTAAAAATAACAAAAGAAATTTAACCTTTGAGGGAGCCACAAAATTCGCTATGTTATGTTTTTCTGACAAAAATAACACCAATTTATGTGGCTCCCTATTTTGAACCCCTTAATCTATACCATTTATAAAAAAAAGTTTAGAAAGAAAACTCGAAGCACTTGCTACATTTTTTTGTTGCATCTTAAAATTTTGAGTGTGACTATCCTCAATTTTTCATCCAAGGTCACTATTTTTTTATTTACAAAAAATGTAGCCACTTAAGACCCCTTTTTGGCCCCCCATCTTTTCACACTTACCCAAGTGCAACTTCTTCTCTTGGCTTGTGATTCATAAGAGATGTTTGGCCTAAGTGAGCCTTTGGAAGTGTGGTTTTCAAGGCCCCTCCATGTGCATCTTGTGCTATAATAGTGATGAGAATTCTTCTCATCTCTTTTTCCATTGTTCTTTTGTTAGGATGATTTGGCATTTTTGGTGGGACTCCTAGAAATAGTCATGTGAGAATGCCTCCTCTTTGGGTGAGTTCTAGTGTTGGTTGGGGAATTCTCTTGCTAACAATTCTTTCCTACACATAGCTTGGACAACTAGTCCTAGTTTTATTCTTTGGAACATCTAGTTGGAGCGCAACCATAGGATTTTT